>UELX01001969.1:0-36090 GCA_900480035.1 Eupelmus urozonus
ATTAAAATACGAACTGCCATTATAGTCATCATAGTCATTTTTCAAACCTGTAGATTCAAATAAAGATAGTGGTTCCATACATACTATATCCAGACCTGTCTATGTTTTTTTACAAGGGTTTAAGGTCGTATCTCATTGGTATGTATTCCGATCCTCTGCATTTGATGACAAGTAACAAGCTGGCGAGATGAATATTTTAAAAATAGAAGATTGTTTCTATACAAAGTCTTTTTTATTTCCGTAAATCAAAATTATAAATTTAGTTAGAAAATAGTATTATTGTATTTTTTATGTAAATAAACAATTTTTCACAAATGCCTATTTCTTTTTTAATTTTCAATGAAAATATAATTCCATAAAATAATCGCAGAACTTTGTGCTTTATATTTGAAGCGATGAAATGTTTTTTTATCTTGCTAAAATAGAATTTAACATAATGTATATATCATTTTCAAATTTAAAAGCATTTAACGTATTATTTGCGTATGTTCATCTAGGATTACGAAAATTTATCGTAAGTTTTACGTTATATGAATTTCGTAATTTTTAAAACAGAAAATTTCAAAAAATTTACGTTAGAATTTTGCCGAATTGATTTTTGTAAAAAAGGGACCCAATACGTAAGAATCTTGTAAAATACGGACTTAAGTACGAAACATTTTTAACTGTGTATATATATTACTAAATATTGTAGCATTTCCGCTTTCATTCAGTTTTGAAAATATAATAAGTTATACTTCTATAATACTCTATAAAAGTTAAGTCGTAAATTTATTTCAAAATTTACTCCTTCGCGAGATTTACTCTTTATAAGAAATTTACTAAAATGGCTGAAAACTTCTTGCAGAAATAATAAATTGTTTTTTTTTTTAGGGAAGATATATAAACCCGAAAATCACATGTGAACATTGTGGTTGTGAGGCCCGAGATATGAAAAAGCATATTAGTCGTATTAAATGCGACCTGTGCAATTGGGAGACTTATAAGTGTCTTTTAGAAGAACACAAAAGTTTAGGATGTCCACCAAACGGGAAATCGAAAAAATGCGATCTTGTAGAAGGTCTCCGAAAGGTAAATTTTATACGGTAAAAGTAAATAATTATATAAGTTGAGTAATAAATAGATAATAATAGAGAAGTGGTCGAGGCAAATTAGCATTTGAGAGAGAAAAAATTATTAGCTGGCTGGGACCACGTGAAAATGGTTCAGAAGGCCGGTAAAATTTTCTTATTTAAAAAATATCTAGTACTGTTCTAAAAATGAAATGTTTCATTCGTTCATATGTGGAAGTTTTTACAGACGTTAACCAAAAAAACGATATTTTTTGTGGAAATGCAATAATAAGTTCATTTTGGTATGTTTTATACGTGTACAAAATACTTGCTAACGCTTGTTGCGTCCAAAGACTTTCGAATGTTTATATTTTAAATATAGCAGAGATAGATGAAGTATGTATGTATGTACTTACCATATATAAAGTTTGAATTAATTACGTTAAAATGTTATTTAAATTTTCAGAAATAACTATAAAATTACATATATTAATATTCAAAAGAAAAAAACAAAAAATATTAACATTGTAAGCGATATTTTTTAAAGAATATAAATACTTCAAAAAGAAATTCAATGATGTACAGGTTTCGCATAACTATATTTTTTAAACGTTATTTTAATATTATGATTGATAATAATATTGTTATATTTTAACTGTTACATTTTGACTAGATATTTACTAATATATTTATTATTTATTTACAAAATTAAATACAATATGTTGGATAGTTTTATCATAATTATACTTATAAATCACAATATTCACTATTTACTACTCATACTTAGAACATTTAGATTATTAATATTAAACGAACTTAAAACAAATTACTTTTTGTTATTTTAGGCACATTATGAAAGACCCCATGATTATATGGTAAATCTATGTCTTGATTGCTTCGATCCAATGAGAAACAAGACTAACTGAAACAACAATTACAAGAATTGCAAGAATTGGAAGAATTAAAGAAAAAGTCATTGTCTAAATGTTCACAAAGTTATTGTTCTCTAAAATGTGGATTTTAAATTAATTTAAAAAAAGTTTACTTTTTTTTAATATAGTTTTTTTTTCTTATAAATTTAACTACTTAACGGATTGAAGAATTCTGCTTAAAAAAGTCGCACCTGCATAACATTTTTTTTTTACTTTCAAAAGAAAAGAACTCTTCGTTTTATGAGCAGATGTCATTAATTTTATAAATTTAAAAGCAAAATATAAATATTTTATAATAATAATAAAATTGAATAATCCATTCAAATAATATGGTAGATTAATTTTATTTTCAATATATTAAAAATATTTGGTCTTATTGAATATTATATGAAATTAATTAAATAGTGTATTAAAATATTTTCCAAATTAATTAATTATTTTTAAAAATAGAATAAATTAAGATGTGAAAAAGTATCGTTATTAAAAATACTTGACTGACCTGCCATCTACAGTCAAAGATCGGCAGTATGCAGTCTATCTGAATTACTGGTAAATGTTATACTGAATGAAAGTAATGACGAAATCTTCTTTACCATCAAATGGACTACTGGGGGTAGGTAACAGATACATACTTCTTAAAATGAATTTTCAGCAGATATAGGTATGATTTAGTATAATAAATCTAATGGACTTGAAGTATAGAAAACTATATTTTTAATAGATATAACAAATTTTAGTTTACACTAATTTATATAATTTAATAAATTTACGTATTCAATATATAGTAGTATTAAAATTTGCAATCGATTAACTAATTTAATTTTTTTTTACTTCCTTTGTCGTAACAAAGTATAATTGATAACGCTGTCACGAACTCAATTTCCATCAATAAGACTTCATCTTTTTTATGACTCCTCAACTGCTATAACCTTTACAATTTTCAAGATAATTTAAGAAGTAAAAACTTCTTTACTCTCCAACACTTCGAGAAAAATAATTAATCAAAACCATCCAATCTTTTACCAAACACCCAAATTCATCAAACTTAAATAAAAAAAAATAGACTAATCAATTAGCGCTCCTCCAGAAAGCACTTATCTTACTCAAAACCACCAAGACTCTAATCTCGCTCGTAAAAACATTGTTATACACACGGAGCGTTCCGTTTCGATTCACAAAAGCGCCGCGCTCGCTCGGATTAGAACGCATTACGCCCACGCAGCGCACTAATCCAGTTTTACACTAAACGGCCGTAAAATCGACTCTAGCGCGCGCGTGCGCTTAGTGAAAATTTTTCGCGGTTATTATAGAAGAAGAAGAAACAATCGGAGCCGTAACAATGGAAAGCGCGCGGGAACGCTCCTTTTTTGGGGCTAAACGCGCGTGAATGGGATGATGAAAGGAAAAAGGCAGTGCAGGTTTATTAATGCACGAGTGCGGAATTCTGGTGCAGGTGAAGTTTTGGATTTTCGAGGGGTTGGGTTATTGTATAGGCTGGGTGTGTCGGATGGTGGATCGGCTGAATGGGCATTGTGACGTGGGAGTTTATGAGGTCTGATGGTTTTAATTTGTAGCGAAATCATCACCCGGAACATTATAAAAGTGTTTACATCGGATGTTTTTTACTCGGGCCTGTTTAAAGGCCGTAATGCTGTTTTATGGGCTTGGAAAAAAGGAATTAAGAAAGTGTAAAAGTTGTTAGAAATTATGACCTGAATACTTTTATTATGCGTACTTTTATTTGAGCTCTTATAAATCAGTAATGCGATTGCTGGTTATTAAATTACAAGTATAAAGTGCTTTCTTTTGCTAAGCGATGAAACGGTTAGGAGAGTTAAAAATTTATGGATGAATAAGTTTGTTTTAGAAGTTAAATTCATTATACTTTATTTTGTAACGAGATCATAAATATGCAAATTGTACTACGCGTCAATCCATAAACATATTATAGTTTTTTAAACTACTAACATACTTGAATTGCTTACAAATTAATCTCGATCTTTCAGTGATTTTCATCACTTATATTCTTAAATCCTAATCAAATTACTTAGCTTCCTCTTCATTATTCAGAAAACCTAGGCTGACCCATTTCCCCACTACTCAAGTATATATACGCTCAATTATCCAATTTAAGCGATCCTACGACCATAAGAAGCAAGAAACTATAAAACCCATTTAATAATCGGAAAAATCATCTTCAACCCGCTCGTCCGCTCAGTATATAATCGCACGAAAACGAGCAAAAAGACCTCAGCGATTTAATCTAGCTGATCCCAGCAAACTCACATTCTGACACCATGCAAAAGTTTCGACGCGCGTAAACAGTCATGTATATTTATAAGGCTACTTGAATCAGCGTCCAGTGCTGCAACGTGCGCGAGGCTTACTAAACGGCTAGTTACGTCGGATTGCGAAATAAAATAATTGCGCGGACGCTCGCGCGCTTATTTTATTGTTTTACTATGAGCGCGTAATTTGAAAATAGACGGGCGAATTGCAGAAGGGTGTATTTCGTGGTGGAGTGGGTTTAATGGAAAGGTAAAGGATGATGCAGTGAGCGGAGACGTGTAATTGTATGATAGTTATTAATAGTAAATTAGAAGTATAATATACATATAGTGCGGTTGTCTTATTGCAGTGAAGGTGAGATATAATTTTCATTGCTTTCGTTTTGAAAGAAGCGTTTGCGGTAAATTGCTCGCTTGAAATTAGCAGACTGGCGCGAAGTTTAAAACAGCTGACGTGTTAAGTGTAATTTTTTTTGGGTATATATAGTATTTAATGACTTGAAAGATGATTATTTCGAGCGGTGTTGGTAACTGTGATAATATTATAATTAAGTCATTATCGGTTTCTGGTGATTTATTATTACTAGCTCAAATTTTTGATACTTCAATTATAATCAGTTTTAAGCACCCAAAATACATTGCCCATCAATTCGCTTTAAATCTTAAATCGTTTACAACAAAAAAATCTATACGCAATTTTCCAAAAGTCATTCCTGCAGCATCAACGTCAAACCCAAACCCCCACCAACAAACAATAAAACCAGCGCATTTTCCATCCCACTCCAGCCACAGACACACAGCACTCCGCTCGCTATTAAAAAAACCCCCTCCAGCAACCCGCCGGCAACAAAGACCAAAAGAAAGAGCCATATACCTAGCGCAGAGAGAATCGACTCGCCTCTAAAGATCCATAAGTCGCGCGCAGGGCTTTTCGCATCGTCTGACTCCGCTCGTTCAAGAGCGATGAATGAGAAGCGGCTCTCCACTCCCGCGCGCGCTGCCAGATGAAAGAAAAGTGCGCCGCGGCGTAAATCCTCTGTACGTGCGTGTGTGCATGTGCAGCGCAGACGCAGAAATTAAGAGAGGGAACGTCACTGCACGTTAAGATCGCGCTGACGTGCGCTTGATGGTAGTGTGTTTGTGTGTGGATGTGGCGTGGATTAGGCGAGCTTCTTGTTTTTAAGGGGTGGTGACACATGCACGGTGGTTTAGTGATGAATGAGTCTTTTATATGCAGGTATTTTACGAGATTGTTACTGGATTATTTTAGCGATTCTGTGAATATACGCTCGAGAAGATGACGCGTTTATTTTGGATAACCCGGTTGTTTGTGTATGAATAAGGGATGAGAAATGGCGCAATCGATGCACAAGCTCTATTAAGTACTGCAGGCATAATATCCAATACAGCCTACTGGAACTAATGATCCGGTGTATCATTATGCTAACTCGACGTGGAAATCGATTACCATCTAATTAGATCACCGTGTCTCCCAGCGTATCCACCTCCTCCTCCGCAGTATCAAATTCCCACCGGCGAAACAACACAATCATCGGCCTTGAACTTGCCCCTTAATTAAGCGCTTTCTCCCTCCTCGACAATCACCAAACTTAATTTCCCAACCAAACAATCCAGCCTCGATCCCAAACAAACGCTAAACGCACATAATAGCCGAGCGCGACTGAAACTCGTGGAAAGCGCTCGGTGTTTTTGCCTCATTATAAAACGCGAGCTCGCCCGTATATATACAAAACGCGCGGTCTCACGCGAGAGAGCGCGCTTAATGGGAATCGTCTTAAACGGCGCCTAATCGAATGCATAAGTATATACGTTCTCTTTGTGCGCAAATGCGCGAGGATTGAATTCACGTTTTCTGCGAAAGCTTTTTTCGCCAGTTTGTTGTTTCACTTCTCGCGTGTGGGTATACGTTTGTAATGTCTCACTCGGTGCCCGGGGGGCAATTAAGGTGATCGTTAATTGAGCATTGGAGTTTGCTGGGCTGCGGGTCTGGGCGTTTAAGAGAGTTGTGGAATTAAGTATTTTGCACGCGGGGAGTTGGGAGGATTGGATTTGAGCTGAGTGCGGGTAATTGAATGTGAGTTTGCGGTGGATTGGCGGAGGTTCGGTGGGGGACTGGTTTGTTATTCGAGCGGTCTGGGTAATGAGTTGGGTTATTGCTGAATTGAGAGTGGAGGATTAGTAGCGATCCCAGAAATTGAAGAGTTTGGTAAGTTTAGAATTGTTGAGTTTGCGTACGTTGAAGCTGGTAGTTTATCAGTGATAATATTTTATAGTGCATCAAATTTGATATGTTACTTTATAATTGTCTTTTTCTTTGATGTAATTACTCTTTAAGATAAAACTACGATTAATGAAGCCTGTATAATAATATGCATTTTCTAGATACTTATGCAGAATTTGTGATCCGAAAGATCCAATTTAAATCGAAAGCCTCGGAAGAAGAATACCCGAGCTAATTAGTATATTAGAAGGCATTACTCGCATATAGAAATGAATTTTCGAAAGCCGATCGAACATTCAGAGCGCATCGAGGTCCATCGACTACTCAATAAATTATCTTCATTATTCCAAGGAAGTACACTTGATTACGCCTAACAGCACTCACAACTGGAAATTGGAACTCATTGTTTTCAGTAGAAAAAGACCTAAATTCAGTAGAAACAGCCGTCCAGACGCATAACCCCCTCCCAACCAATCCCCTCATTAAAACCTATACCATCCGGCGCACCGTAACCAAAACCATCCGCACATCAACTCCTCATAACCATACGCACACCACAGCACAACATCTCCAAAAGAAGCAACATTCTCATAACTCTTCCCCATTCCATAGCCGGTCAGCGCTCGCGCGCGCGCGCGCCAACCACCTGCACGCCGGCAGAGTCCGCAAAAAGAAAGACGAGAAACCCCCCTGTAGCATACTACTATACCCACAACCGCTCCGATCCTCAACTCTCTCCGTCTCTCTCCAACACACACGCTCCCCCACCTATATATATATCAAGCCTAGAGCGCGCGCGCGCGACTGCGCGGGGAAAATAGGCGCGCGCTCCTTGGCGCGTCAGTCGATCGCCAGTGCTCGTAGCAGACGGTTCTCACACTGTCTCTCTCCCTCTCTCTCTCTCTCATCTCTCACCGTATACGTGTGTATATATACATATACATAAACGCGAGCGCGTGTGCTTATGGTATATCTGGTGCGCGCGCACGTTAGCTGAGACGCGCTCGATCACACTCGGCCAACACCTTTTGCACTCGTCTTTGGCCCGCAGCTACGGTTAGAGTCTCTCGAGGTATTATCCGGAAGGGAGAGCCGCAGGTGGAGGAGGCATACCGATAGTAGTGTGTGATTTATTGTCCTGTGCGCGCGAGCGCGCCTGGTTTTTGGGACGGCTTCGCAGGGAGATAGAGAGGCTTGATATCAACACAGATACAGCGCAGCCGAGATGAGCACGCCGGTGAAGAAGGTCCCGATACACCTGCAGGTTCGTTCCTTTTGCTAGTCTCTGTGTTTATCCGTGTGGCTGTGGTCTTGTGGGCTGGTTGTTCCGGGACGGTTGCGAGGAGAGGCTGTGGTATACGGCTTTTCCTTTTGGGAAAGGGTGCGCTTATCGATTGGGAGGAGAGGCGCAGCCAGAGCGCCGCGCGGAGCTGCCTATGCGCTGCCTGGAGGGTGATTTTATTTTTTTGCTTAGAGATGTATACGGAGCTATCCATAATCAACGCCTCTAATAAATACTCCGCGCGGGCTTTTCTATCTTTCTATACACAAGCCGGAAAGCTAACGAGCCCGCGCGCGGCCCAATTAGCAGCCCCCGAAATTTTCATTGATTTTTCGCGCGCGCAGAGGGGAACGCACCTGCTGCGCGCCACCCGCTTTGTCGAGTCACTCTCGGCTGGGAGCCCGCGGCTTTTTTCCTTCCTTCTTTCTTTCATTCTCGCCGCTCGCGCAGGTCAAACGAGCCGAGAACGACATGTATACGGGGCTGCGCGCGAGCTAGCCGAGCGCGAGGAAGAGCCGGGGGAACGAGGTCACTTGTGTTTTGACTGTTTATACGTAAAAATCGCTGGATGCTCGGCTAGGGGCGATTGATTTCTGGGAGATTTATTGATTGGAGCCCGGCGAGGCTGGGAGCTCTGATAGCGGCCGGTGTGTTATCGGGGTGCTTGATTTGTGTTTCTGGGTTGGGGGAGGGGGGAGCTGGCGATTTTCGAGTTATATTCGAAATCTGTGCCTCTGCTCCACTTTGGAGCGCGGTGTTGGGGGAAGCGGTAAATCACTAGAGTAAATTAGAATTGGTGTAACGCTGCGTATTGTAGAATTATAAATGCACACGTGTTTTACCAGTTCTTGATAACGAAAATCATCGAAACTGGATTTCCAAAACGACGATTAAACCGGAGAAAAAAAGTCTGCAGAGTTCGACACACTTAATTTTCCATATCGACAAAAATAAACGGTTGGCAAAGAAGCGGGCAGATACGCGGTAGTTGGGAAACACAAATAGAAACCCCGAGAAACACACCTTTTCTCCGCGGCTCTCGGCCGCCGGGACACTGGCCTATATAAGTTCGAGCGTATTCACTGTCAAAATGTCCGATAGCGCCGTATGTGTGTGTATTATGCGCAGGTATTATGATGCAAAGAGCCGGCGAGTCTCTCGTTCGTCCCGTAATTTCCGGATCGCGTTTGTCGATTCTGCGCTTTTGTAAAAGTGGCGTGAAGTGGTGACACTGATTTTTTTTTAAAACGAGAGCTATGTTTTTTCTCGTTTTGATTTATGTTTTTTTTTTTTTTTATAAGTAGGTTGCGATGTATAACTGTTTAGTTGTGTTGTAGTAATAGTAGATTTTGTTAAGTTGCAGTTGCAAAATCTAATTTCATGCTTGCTTTAGTGCAATGATTTATTTACATTTACATGTATATTTATATATTTGTTGTTTAATTGTTTAATTTGTTCTGGTGTAATAAATAATCAGTACTTAATACAAATAATTGATAAAGTTGTATTATTAAACAAATAATTAATATTTTCATTACCTTTGCTACCAATTAGAGTAATTAAAATTAATTACAAAAGAATTGATAAGAGATAAAACTTACTTCTAAAAAACTCATAAAGACTAACATTCGAAGTCACAAAAATTATGTAAACATCACCAATGAATAATTCAAACGTTCATTCAAATCTATCCTTTTTATCAATTCCGCGCTTCTACATACGAATTAAACTGTCACAATTCCACTTTAAAATCCATCCTAATTATTTACATCAACCTACCTCGCACCACTAATCCATAACCCTCTCACTCAAAACCCAAAAAAATCCCAATCACTCGCATCAATAACCAACTCCTATTCCTCTCTCTCTCATCGCCTTTAAAACAGCCAGCTTTAAGCGAAATCGAATAACCGCAGAGCGCCAAGCGCATCATCCAAATCTCATTTCGCTGCCGTGTGTGGGACCCAATCGACCGGCGAGTTAAGTAACAGACCGCATTCGTCGCCTCTAAGATATTCTTCCTCTCCATCCTCTTCTTCTTTCTCCTCCTTCTCTCTCTCGATATATTCCCGCGGCGATTCCGCAAGGCTCGGACTTTTTGCCGGCCGCGACTATGTATATATGCTCGTTTTATTTTTAAACGCGAGGAGGGGACTGTATAGAGGATGACTCCGCAGCGAGCCGCGTGTGCATGTGTGCGTGTGCAAGAGAGACCGGTGTTTTGCCGCCGTTGCGTAACTTTTTGTTTATCGGAGATGCGATGCGTTAAACGAGCGAGCTGACGGCTTCTTGCGCCTAGCGGTATAGGTTAGCTTCTCGATTTGGTTTTTGCGTTTGATGGGGAAAAATTTGAATGGGGGCGACCGGTTTTCTGGGTCGACGTGCGATGGGTGGTGACGTTGGGAATGTGGGTTTAGAGTGGATATAGGAGGTTTTGGACAGGTAGGTGAATTTTTCGAAATCGGATAAGTGTTTCTGACTTTTTGATGGGATAGATTGTTTGAGAAATATTGGAAATAATATAAGTATAACAAAGCAAATTATAGGAAAGAGCACTATAGTATTCTTTCTTTTTGTAAAATTTTGATTTAATTAACTGATTTCACGAACAATACATTGTCTGTAAAATCAATAAACGTGACTGAGTTGCAATATGAATCTGATTTAATCTGGTTTGTTGTAATTTTCGTATTTTCATATTTGCTTGCAGGAAAAGGTTGAGAAAATTAACGTAATGATAAAATATACCTTACGATAATTACGTACTTATTCAAGCGATTAAATGATTGAAACATGATTACTGGTTTATTTTAACTTTTCCTTGCTACCAAGTGTACCTTCTATTATTTAAGCTAATGTAACAGCTACTAATCTTTTATAATTTGATAAGAAAGATTTTAAACAATTTACACAAATCAATAATTCTACTTATTTTTATCTATCGATATATCTTATCCGCTTATTATTATCAATTCCGATAACTTAATCAAGGAAGTTTCATGCATATTTTTAGCTTCTCTTCAATAATAAATCAAATCTAAATTGCACAATATCATTCAAAATAAAACTTAAAAATAAGCACCGCGGCAGCCTACGAACAATAGAAAGTGTAAAGAAAACTATGATTCACCGCTGACTCATGCCACCCTTAACCTGCCACTTCTCCCCTCGAGCGTCAAACTTTCAATTCTCAAGCACCTCGCTGATCATCGCACTCTGAATATTCAGCGGTTAACGTATGCAAATGAAGCGGAAAATCGATTTATCTTGAGAATCTTTTGCTTACTGCTTAATCGCGAGCTGAAATGTTAAATCAATTTTGACTTGGTGATAAGTAGAAATATACTGTGCAGTTTTAGTAAGCAAACAAAAGGAGTACTGATATATATTAGATAAGATTTTTTTGTCGAGGAAAGAAGCGAAACTAAGATATGAACAATGGTGGCTAGCCAAATATTCGCACGCTTTAATTATACAATATTTTTTATCACTGAATTGCTTTTAGTGAGACATTTTAATATTAATAAATATTTTTAATTATACGTAAAATTTATAGTTTCCTATTTCTTGAAGCATATTCAGTCTCATTAGCTCGTATCATTATTTTCTCGTGATATCGAGAAAAAATTGCTTATAATAGAGGAAAATTTTCATTATGCCACACAAGCTTCTCCACAAATTAATCGATACTTTTAAATAAAGCACTATTGTTACGTCGCTCTACCTCAAATAACGAAACATTACCGAGCAGTCCAAAGGTATAAGCCTAAATAATTAATTCCTCCACGTTTCCATGCCCTCGATTAATCTAAAAAAAGGGCAGAATTCCTAAGAATCAATAAACTTAGCCTCCTTCATTATAAAGCTCCCAATTCACCCAAACTCAACTCCCAAACATTAACTTTCCCGGTAGCCTCCAACCCAATTCCATACCTAAACTAACTAAACAAACCAACATCTCCCCCTTAACCTCAACCCGCACCCTCAACACCAAAAATCCACCCCACAACCACATCTCCCAACCTGCATCACAAACAATCAAAAGCCATCATCTCCACCCTGCAGCATAAATCAGCTGATCCATCTCTCCTCCGCACAGTCGATAATCTCGCGCTCCCAGCGCTCTAGCCTCCCACATAGATAAGATTCGCCGGCGACGGCGGCGCTTTATTGATTGCCGGAGCCCAAGCGCGAGTAAATCGAGGCGCGCAGGCTTCGAAAATAGCCGCGCGCGCACACAGAGCAGAGCCGGCGAATTTTCTCCGGCCTGTGTCTGTGTGCGAGCGCGCGCGATCGTATAGCTTTTCGGCTTCTATATACACTTTTGGCGCTCTGCGGAGTCGTGAATTTTTTAAGGGGAGAGGTGTAGTGTCGGTTTTCGCTTTTGCAGGTGTTTTTTGGTGGATGGAATGCGGGGATTGGGTTTCGTCTGTGATTGTTGTAGATTGGTGGGTTTTGATTGTGTGGGGGAGTCTGGAGGTAATGAGGGGTTAGGGCTTGTTCGATTATATTTAATTGTATGCGAGGGTATTTTTAGTTTTAGTTGATCAGAAATATAGTATTGTATAGGTATGTGTGTAGCGTTGAAAATGAATTCAATGCAGGACTAAAAGACAATTGTGTTTCTATGTGAACATAAATGTTTACTCGCTGTTAATCTTCACTAAATACTTACTATTTATTTTTGAATGAGTAAAATTAGCATACACATTATTAAACTTTAAAAAAGAAAATGAAGAAAAATTTTGCACGCAACGGAACATAAAGAAAAACACATTGTAAATCGACTAGAAAACTAAGTACGGGTCTATTTTAAGAATCCAGATTTATAGTCTTGCTCGCCTGTAAATATCCAAGTTTATTAGCGAAGCTGTAGGAACTTTCATTAGGAAGACGCTAAAGGATAAGGCGAAAGGAAAAAAGAATTCTCGGTAAAGAATTTTTTCCAAGCGAAGCATCATCCATTCTCATGTAACTAAATTGGGCTTACCATTGCGGCGTTATTTTAGACTCGGCTAGACTGTAACCGGAGAGTATCGATTTTACCCAGAAGTTAGTTCAGTACCTGAAATTTCTTGGATGGATATATATACGTACAGCATTTTTCGTTACTCGGATAAAAGTTTCTGGCTTGGGGAGTTGAATTAACTGGCAATGCTCGTGACGGCCTATTTAAACTTCTGCCTTTTCGCACGAAAAATTGCTTCGGTGATATAAAAGAAAAAGCTGTTTAAATTTCTACTTCGACCAAAAATTAATCTGAATAAATTGCCATTTAACTAACCTCACGAAAAGCCACATTTCGAAATTCTCTGACCAACAGCATAAAATCATCGCTAAATCATATCATTAAAACCCCACGACCCCACAAACCTGCGGTAAGACAACCTCAATTCGCAACCGTAAAAATTACATCTCCCCTCGGTCAGCTCATCAAGCCGCCGCTTATTAAATCTTCCCACCATCACGCACCGTCGCCCGAACCCTCATCCACCCCTTCGCCTCTAATTAAAAATCAACCATCCCAAAATCACACTTACCAACCCTCGAGACTCCACGCTCGTTGCGCAATTACCCCCAAGTCGAACCCCAACAATCGCACCCCCCACTGTACACCCCCCCGTCGATTCATTCGAAACAGTCTCTCTTCCATTCAACCTTTCCTCTATCTACGCGCGCTTGCATAAGTAAGCATCTTTCGCACAAAAGGGCTGCTGATGTATACGCGCGCCGGCGGGGCCAGTGTCAACGAACTATTGATTCGCTGAGCGGCGCGTGTCTTATCGCAGCGCGCGGGTATAGATAGAGCGAGCGACTCGCTTTTCTTCGGGCTCGGGAGGATAGGTAGTAAACAAACCGGCGAGGAGTGCGGGTATGGGTGTGTGAGGTGAGGTTGCGTAAGACGTGTGTGCGGAGGTGCGCGGTGACATACTTTCGAGGTTTGTTAGATGCTGATTGGAGATGAGATTGAGGAGTGGGGAGGGATTTTGGAGTTTTTTTTACGGTGGCGTAGAGTAGTTTTTTTATGGGCTGTGCGTGGGCGGGAGTGGAAAGCGCGTGTATATGCGGTGCGGAGGCAGGGAAATCTATAAATCTTGCGTCGGGCGCACGCGTATTCCAATTTTCTGCTTTTGTGGCTTATGCATACGCGCTGCGGAGGTTATCGTTCTAGTTCTAGGTCTGGGAGTTAATAAAGCGCGTGTGTGATACCGCAAGATTAAGTAGTAGTGGGACAGGCTGGAGTTAAAAAATTAGTCACGCTATTTCGGATTGCTAGCCTGTTTTTTGGAAGTAATGGCATGCCTTGGTAAATCATGAGAAATGTAGGGTTTTGAATATACGCAATTGGAATAAAATATATGAAATGGAAATTCATATCCGCTATTTTATGCGCAAGCGTTTTATTTTAAAAATCAACTCTGATCCGCGTGTATGTCTATGTAAGTGAATTCTGTTTCAACAGTTGTGTTTTACATATTGCCGTCGAAAAAGCCAGTCCATGTTTCATACTAGTAGCAGATGCATGAGAACAGTGGGGAAAAGGTTCGGTGTGCCTTATTGGAAAAATTCATGAAGGTCGAGTATCGGTGGCACGCGATGTATATGACACTTTTCAAAAAACTGCCTTTTCATACGCTATATGGAAAATAATCAATACTCGTATTAGAGCCACCTGTAGAGGAAAGAAATAAGCGTCGTTCATTTTCCATCATAAAAAATAACGCCCACCTCCACCAGCTCTAATTTGTCACATTCCAGCGCGTGCCCGTGAACTTTCTTAATGCACCTCGCGCGCACCTTCCGCGTCAAACCACCTTCATCCTCTCTCGAAAACCACAAAGAGCAAAAAGCAAAAGCACTGCAATTGTCCCGTCCTCCCTGGCTGTTAGACAGCCCAGCGCGCAGCTGGAGAAAAGCCCAATCTTCTTACTTCACCGTTACGCATACACATCCGCAGTGCGCTAGACACGCGTGGGTGGAAATCCAGAAGCGTTTCCACTTTCCTGCTCGCTTATCCGTCCGCCTGGGCCCGCGAGGAAAAACGGCGTATAAATAATGGGTATAATGGAGGAGGAGGAGGGCCGAGGCGTGATCGTCGTCCACGGTCTAATTCCCGTTTGCAAATGAACGCGCGTGCCGGAAACGCCGCGAGCACTCGCACACCTGCCCGGTATATGTGCTGTCGGAGAGCTGATAGCGTAAGACTGGATAGTGTGTGCGTTTCTTTTTCAGTTGAGTGTGTGTTTTTGTTGGATGCGTGTATGCGGGTAGGTGGGTTTTTTTTGTTGGGGTGGGGAGGTGAGTGGTGTTTTTGAATCTTTGGGAAAGTGGTTTTTGAATTTTTGCAGAGGGTGTTTAGTTTTTTGAGCTGGGGCTTTTGATGGTTAGAGCATGGTTTTGATCTTAAGTGACGGAATTGGATTGGATATTTTACGCGTTTTGTTGACTGGATTGGGTCGAGGTGTAATTTGGTCTTTTTTTTTAAAGTTATTTTAATGTTTGTTACATTTTACTTATTGTAACGATTACGCAGTTTTTAATTAATTCATGACTTATGATAGAACGTTATGACCTTTAAATTTAGCATCTAATTTACTAAAGACAACTGCAAACATTTATTTTTCATAAATAAATAGTTTGTTAAAAAGGATGTTATAGCCTTATAGCTTACTTATTTATTCATTCTATCGTCACCTTGTTCTTCTAGTTGAAAACAATGCTTAATGGCGGGATTTTTTTCTTAATTGAAAAATTGCATAAAGGATATGTTCTTTTAATCGTAAATAAATTATTTTTCAAATATGTTATTTATATACTTTTTATTTCACTTTTAGATTAACATTTAATTATTTATTCATTAGGTATAGGCGTACGCGTACTGCTTTTATAAATAACCTCTTCAGTATTAATATTCATTAAAAGAAAACATTATATTTGAAGCAAGAAACAGTATTATCTTCTTTGAAATTTACAAATTAGTATGTAAAGGGTCGAGAGTTCAAACACTTCTGCACAAGTACAGTATATATGTACACAACGGTACACATTATACAGTCCAAATAACTTCCTACTCAGTTCGTAAACACTATGTGAATAATGTTGTTTTCGTTTCATTCTTACAGCGCGCGCATGGTTTTCTAAAAGTTTTTGTTATTTTTATCGTATGTAGATACATTTTAAGAATATTATCAATTTTTTCAAGGATAATATTTTAGTCAAATTTTACTTCTATTTAAATTCATAAGAATTGTAATTTTAAGTGAACAGAATAAATGAATAAACGATAGTAAATCTACCTAATAAATCAAGTTTTAATTAGCCTTAAATTGTAAATACTTTTATTTAATATTGTATTAAAATTGAAGATAGCTTTCAGAGCTTCAAATATGCGACGATGAAATATTTTCATATTCAAGATACGCGCTATATAGAACAATTTACTACTGCATGCTCAAATTTCCCAACTCACGATAATTTTATGATGTTCACAAATTAGTAGTTTCATTAGCGACAAAGTCTTCATTAAGGCGAACACATCTTTTTAGAACCGTAAAACAAACTATTTTTAATCTGGTAGCTGATGTATTATATTCACGGCTGCAGGATACAAATATTCAACATATAGTCTAGAGTTAAAAAAAATTAAGTTAAATCTATAAATAAATAATAATGGAAACTGTTTTATTTATACTACAGTGGACCTATTCTAAAAGTTTGAGATTTACTTACAGCTGGTATAATATCTCTATTAAACATTAACTTTTCGATAAGTCTATGAACTTTATAAGAAACAGGAGTCCTAAGTCTTTCAAAAACGAAACAATTTAATTTTCAAAAAAATGACATATTCAGTATTACTATAAAAAAACCACAGAACTGTAAACTACATAAGTGTTTCTAGTGCCACCGCATCAAAGACATCCTCACCTCTAAATATTTCAATAACCCATCAATCCATCCTTCCCAAAACCAGCCGCAATTAATCCCCAACACCCATCCCCCAAAACAAAAAAATCCCCCAACTCCATAAAAAAGTCAAGCAGAAGCCAGCCGCGCGCCAAGAAAAGCAAACTAATGAGTACGACGAAAAATCACGGCCGCGCCTGTCTTCCTTTTTCACACACTCGCACGCGCCGCTGCGACGGAAGCTACTCATAAACCCGCGGCTGCTGCAGCTGTCTCAGCCGTCTAGTCCCTCACACATACATATACTTACCCAAACGAGAGCGAGCACGAAGCGAGCCTCTAAACGAATCCGTGCGCCGGAGTTCGTGAGTGAGAGGAGATATTTTTTCCGTCGAGGTCGCGCGCGGAGACGTCGACGACTCTTGGGAATGTATATGGTGCTCTCCTGCCATGGGGAACGGCCCAGACGCGCGCGCAGAGGCTCGTAAGAATCGATTTTTATTTCGCGTTGAGTTTAAAGATAGAAGAGGCTGCGCTCTGCGGGGTGCAATTGTT
Source organism: Eupelmus urozonus (assembly GCA_900480035.1). Classification (NCBI taxonomy): domain Eukaryota; kingdom Metazoa; phylum Arthropoda; class Insecta; order Hymenoptera; family Eupelmidae; genus Eupelmus; species Eupelmus urozonus. The sequence continues at coordinate 17,259 of UELX01001969.1, forward strand.
GTCTGGCAGTTTGATTGGATTGACGAATGGTGGGTTGGGGATGGGTTGGTGTAAGGATTGGTTTTTTTTTAATTGATTTTTGGAAGATGGATTGGTTGGTGGGGAATTATTTATGGGCAATTGTTTGATTATAGAGGAAATATTTTTTTTTGAGAAGATACGGAAAATTGCGGCGCGAGTCATCGGGATTATACGCGGTTCTGCTGAAGATGTAATAATATACTTTATTAAAGTAACGAGTATTAAAAGCAACGTGATACTAATCTGTAAAACGATAAAAACCTCAAAGCCAACGTATGTAATAATAAAAAACTCCGCTAATCCCATTACGCATTATAAAACCAAAATAAAAAAAATAAAAAAAATCAAAAAAAATTTTCAAACCACCCATCTCTCAAGCCCACAAGCACAACGCTCCTTTCCCCTTTAATTTCTATTCCCGATCTATCGCTGCTCGCGCACATGTTACCTCTTCCTAGCTATAAATACCAAAAATATTCGCCCGCCCTCGCGCCACAGACGCTATTACCCGCGTCTCTCGCTTTTAAGATCGACGCGCAAATATAAATATATATACACACGCTTCTAAGCGCAGAGCCGAAGCCGCCGCACGCTCCAGATTTTCACTTTTCGAGTGCCCGCCGAGCCGCTGGGAAATAAGACGAGTATATATAAGTGCGAGTGGTTAGTCGGAGAGTTATTGGTTAGGAAGAGTTGCCAAGAAGGATGACGTGATTATGGGGGTTTTGAGATAGGGAAATAGATACAGTGTAGCCTGTGTAGCTACTGAGATGGCTTGGAGTGATTTATTTGATGGTTTTCGTTTTGTTAGGTGTTAAGTGTAAATATGAGATTTGATTGGTTTAGTGAGTTTCAAGAGGTTGTGCATTTTTTTTTGGGTAGGCGAGCTGATTTGTTTTTGGTGTTGATAATTGTATTGTAGAGCTCGTGTTTGTAAACAGTTAGGAATGGAAAAATAGTTGGACTTTTATTTACGTTTTTTTATGTACTGAATTTTTTACGAAAGTAAAATATTTTGTATTTTCGATTTAGTTTTTAATTTTACATTTGGCAGGATATAAATAGATCAAAAGAATGATTTTCACGTGCCCAGGACGTGGTGAGTCATCGGCAAAAATAAGTTTTTAATTCAAAATATTTCGAATTCCGCTCACGTTTTCTGATATAGCGAATAGCTAACCAGTCTAGACAGGGTGCTAAAAAATATATTTTAATTTCTCTCACGAAGCTTAGACCCTGCATAATAATTTATAGCAAATGCATTTATGTTATTTTTATTGAGAATTATCTGCGATTATAAATAATAAATAATATTCTTAACAAATTAATCATCTATTACATCATTTAACCATCACACCCCTGGAAGAAAATTGACCATATTCTGGGCAGAATTTCAACAAACGTTAAAATGACACTTATCTAAAAATTTTATTCAAAGCATTGTCAGAATATTTAGAGTTTTTGTTGGCCAGAAATTCTGCCCAGTATATGGTCAATTTTCTACCAGGCTCCTTTGCCATTATCATAAAAAGAAAAATCCCAACATTCCTCCAAAATCACATTACCTAACCCTCTACTCCCAAACCATCCGAGCCATCCACCGAAGAAATCCACCTCCTCACCATAACCGCACTCCAAGCATTCCTACCCACCCTCCCCCACACAAAAACATCAATTCCACTCTCGAATACCTCAACAATCCAGCAACAAAACTCTCTTCCTCCACCCTCTCTAAAAAAAAAAGAGAAACAAAACCTCCGACAATGTATAACAACTCCCGGCTTGCGCATCACGCACAGAGAGAGAGAGCCGAGTTCCGCCGGGCCACAATCGCGCTCTCATCATCATATATAAGCCATGCACACGTAGGCAGGCTCGGCATCATCCTCACAAGTGCCGCGCGCTGCACGCACACGCTGTAAAAAAAAACGAATCGCGATCCGAGCGAGGGACGACGGGAGCTATACGCAGCTGTCTCTGTGTATATGCACGCTGCGCGGAGTTCCGCCCACGCGGAGCGGGTTAAAATTGCCGTGATGTCGATGACGGCGCGCGGCTTTGCGAGTGTATGTGTGTGCATATAGGATGCGTTGGCTTAGTTGAGAGAGAGCTGGATGTGGGAAAATTTGGTTGGAATGAGGGAAACGAGGAAACGTTTAATTGCAGGCGCGAGCATGGCTGTTTTTCTGAGCGTTTGTTTTTGTTGATGGGAAAGGGGGAGGAGGTATGATAAGTGGAGATGGCGGTGGGGGGTGTTTGAAGTTTTTTTATGCTGGGGATGGATTTTTAATGTTTGAAGGGGGTTTTGTTTGGTATGAGAATAGTACTTTGTCACTGATAAAAGTGGTAGTCTACAGCTACTAGAGTATTATAGGAAAAACTTTTAGTAAAAGAAATAAACATTTTAGTAAAATTTAAAATTTTATTATAATTATCACAGCGGTTAAGTTAGTGTAGTAATAGTAATCAATAGTATCCATTTTTTTGTTAAATAAATAATGTAATGTGGTTAAAATAAATGTTTTTTTCAGTATGATTCACTATTTTTGATAAAATTTTGAATATATGTTTAAATTTTTAAAATAACCATTATTTTTCTATAAGCAAGAACGTTATACAAAAGAACTGATAACAACTATTTATACGATTAAAAACTATAATAAATTTTGTTTTTTTTTTTTATTTTTTGTTTATTTAGACCTTTAAATGTAAAATTTGTAAGTTAAAATAAATAGAAAAATCTTCTTAATTTTATTTTTCTGATTATATTTACCCATTGCAAAAAATTATTGATTCATCATCAAAAACAAATTAAGAACCGCGACTAACATCACACTACAGCGCCGAGATTTATAAACACTCCCATCGATATTGCTTCTCGCTCCAGATTCCTAATTAGAATGGATGTTCTGCTCGAACTGCGTTCTATTAATCCATCAAGCTGAAGGTGAATCCGGCCCGCGATCCCTCGGACCCAATTACAACTCGAAAAATGCCAACTAAATTAACTTCCTCACAGCTACTCAAAATTGATGAAAGCGATATCGTTAGACTTTTAAGAAACGAATTTCCTTTTCAGAAACGAGAAATGTACATTTTCCTCGATAAAAGCAGCACTGTACAATGAGCAGCTAGCTCGGCTCGCTGAACACGAAGAATTAGGCACCGTTCCTTCATTGTACCGAATGAAAAGTTACTTTCATATATACTTAATTTTCCCGTTGCTTCCCGTGCCACTGTCATAATCCCCGACGCTCCTTGATTTCTTTACGGGCAACTTTCAGTTTTGATAAAATCGCATTTAATTAACATTTTTAATTGGCTCGGCCGCTGTTTGTATGGGCGGCGCGTCCGTTATGATTACGCAATGAATGAACGTCTCCCTGATATATGCATAATTTACTATGTATCTGAAAGTATACTATGTTTATAGAGTGGAATTACGTATTAGATCGTTGACTTTATATAAAAAAAAAAGAAAATATTCATGCGAATTCACGTTTTATCAGAATCAAGTCCGTCCTATATTCCAAGCTTTTTCCCCACAAATCTACACCTCAGTTATATTCCCGCATATTTAACTACGGTAATTTTTTACTCAACTCAATACTAACAGTTTTTCCTTCGCGCGCAAAATACATAATCCACGCTCAACGCTCCCATACTCAAATAGCCAGCAGCAATCAGCATCGCGAGCCATCAGATAATCATCAGCGCGCGCCTCACACGCCACTTATTGTTACGACCGCAAACTATCACTTTTACAATTGACTCGTGCCCTTAAACACAATAATCTGCCATTTCGTTAAACTAACCAGCGCAAGCCTTAAAAAGAAATAAAAAAAAAACGCGAAACTTCAAACAATCCGGCTGGACGAACACGTGCACACGTCTCGGCTCTGTATGAAATTGTCAACTCGGCAAACAACGAGAGAGCGGCAGGAAAAAAAGAAGGCCGCTATCCAAGAGAGCTGTCGGCCAGGCGGTGGCAAAAAGGCGTTTTGTACGAGTGCCCGCGAGCAATTTGCGCCCCGTTATTCTTACTACTGGCGAGCCAGATCGCGATGATTCTGCTCTTTTGTATGGAAGACGAATTCTCCGCCTGGCAGTTTGTGTGGCGAGCTCTATTTTTTTTTTTTTTTTTTTTTTTTAGAGTAGATGTCCGATTGTTGCTGGAAGCATTTTTCCTAAGGGCTCTCTGTGAGTCACCTCTCGTGGGTAATTAGCGTATCGAAATGCGGACGAGATGGTTTTGTGTTCTTTTTTTCTTTTGGTTTTTGTTAGTGGTTGAGGAATGTGGATTAGGAGGTTAGTTTGTGCGAGATTTATTGTATTCTGGATTCCGTGAAAATTTGTTGATTGGAAAGCCGCAGAATTGTTATTGCGTCTTGTTTGCGATTGGCGAATTTTTAATAATAATAGAATTGATTTTATAAGAATCTATATTTGAAAACCGGTTATTTTGTACTTTTGAAGAGTATTTGTTTCAGGAAACAAAATTACCCAACCAAAAATATAACTAATTTATTTTACAAAACGCTAGGTGTAAAAAAAATAATATAAATAGATACTAGAAGCATGAAAAGGTGACCATATACTGATGTATGGCGCTTTAAACGTATTGCGCGATTAACCGTTGCACAATTCATATTCGCAGCCGCGTCGCAATTAATCAGCATCAATAATCTGCCTGATTAAACTGACTATAATCGGCCAGGAAGTGGAAAATAATGACCGTGGACGCACCCTTGCTTTAATTGTTCGGACTTCCACATCCTCCTCATTGAAGAAACAGCAAAACATTTACATAACAGAAGTCGCGATAAAAATTGAGTTGTCACGTTTACGTGTGTTACGCATTTTGTATTTTAAGCGTCACGAGATATCTGTAGAAATAATACTGGATTTTTTGTGTTGGAATTTAATATTTATTACATACTGAGATTAGGTTTGCTTACATTTATTTAATTTAATTATTATTCAGTTTTATTAATATGAAAGAATATAATAACTAGAGCCAACAAATTTTTTTGATTTATATTTCTTTGTATATTATGATATGCTAAAATATGAATTCGTAACTGGTGTGGTAAATAACTGTATTTTGCGTACAGAATGAATTATTCATTTGAACTTGTACGTACTTACTCTAAACTTGTTACAAAGTGTGTGACCAAATATAAAAACATATTCATACCAAAAATAAAATGGAATTTATTATTTTTGATAAATAAGCAAGAGTTTGTTGTAATTAATATAATTTTCATTTATCTAGAAAGTTTTAGTGACAAAAAAAATTTTTTGTTGGCGTTTGTTTTATTCTTTTCTACGCTTTCAGTTGACGTAATTTTTTGGCTCTCGTTTCTCCCACAGTCACAGAATACTCATTTGAATTGCGGTTATATCTACCAGAGACTTTTCGTTTTAAAAGCGTATTAAGCACAGGCTTTTATAGAGCTAAATAGCATTTAGAACTTTCATTAACAAAAGTAGAGATGTCTTTTCATAGCGAATCCTACGGTCCCATACTTTTTATCAAAAAGATACTAGAGTAAGTATAACTTGTTGAATTAAATACTTTATACAAAAAGTGTTTATCAGACATATTTTTCGTAATAAAATTATATCTTCTTCCATTCAACGTAAAATTTACAAATTTTCTATATATAAATGCAATCCCCATAATCCACCTAACTCAACTGTGCAAATACCATCTTACACTCTTAATCCGCAACTGCAGAAACCAACCCAACCAAAACAAAACCCATCCAACATCCCTTCCACCGTATAATCAACTCTACAATCCGTGTAAAATCCCACCCCATAAACTCCCTCCCAAACCCGCTCTCCCCCACTCACCACTTCACCCTCTTGCACTCATCCACCCTTGTTTCACCTGCACTTAGCTCACGCGTCCCCGAGCGAAAGCAAAAGTGCGCCGCGACGACCAAATAAAATTCCGCAGCGCTCGCTCCTACAACTCGCACGCGAGCGCAGCCAAAAAGAGGGTGGCTTTCTCCCTTTGGAGTCTCGCTCTCCCTTTTGTACTGCACAAGGGAGAGAGAAATGGGAAAGAGAGGGAGGAGGCAGACGAATGACGAATACACCGGCGCCACGGGCGCAGGAAAATCTATACGGGCTAGTAGCCGCGAGCGCTCGGGAGTCTATGGGGCTGGGAGTGAAAGGACGGTTAATGCTAAGGGGTGGAATGGATGCCGGGGTGGGGTGGGGTGTCTTAAGTGTTGCGTGATATTGATATTTAGGAAGAAAGTTTGCGAGGGTGATGGTTTTGAAGAAGGTGGGTGGAAGAGGGATGGGTTCGCAGTAGAAAGAGGCGAGCTGGGACAGACTGGGGATTTTCGTCTGGCGCGATGCAGAATATTGTGAGGATTTTTTTTAAATCGATTTCAGTTGTTTTTTGTATTTATAACTTTTTTTTATACTAATTGAATTAGTTTATTATTTTAGAATTGAACAATGTAAATGTGTCAAATGTAAACACATTCTCTAAAACTATTTTTTGTGATTATGCATCATACATGCAAAACTTGTTAGTTTTGCTTATTTTAAAAAGAAATAAAATTAATAATAAATAAATAATGCGTATTCACAAATAGTAATCACGAAATTCTTTTTTGTTACAGAGTGCACAAAATCGCCTGCTGATAAAAAATGGCAAGGTCGTCAACGAGGACGGCATTTTCGACGCCGACGTCTACGTCGAAGATGGTATTATTAAGTAAGTTATATCTTCAATTCACACTACCGTACTTCATATTTACTTTCTGAGCTTATCTGCCAGCGTTTTAAAGCGAAAGTATGGTTTAAAAAGTAGAGATAAGCTATCTTCTCTAAATAGGTTTGTACCATGTTTTCACCTGCGAAAAAAGCTAATATTGTAGCTTCGTATCACGACAGCTATTTTCAGACCACAATAAGTGCTTTCTGACTGCTTGTTTTACGCTTTTTTTAAAGTTTTTTTTTTGTCTTCTTCAGATATTGCGTTGCTGGAATTATACCCTTTGAAGCAAAAGCTATTTATTAAATCTAGTGTACCGCATGGTAGATTCAATTATAACTTTTCAACACTTCATCAATAATGTACAAAAATACTAGTTTCAAAGCCTCCTTTAGAAGACGTAATTGCAATATATTTACATGTAATTATACGTATTTTCTACAATTGAGTCCAGTAAAATATTTTTACCGATGCAGTAATCGCATGAGGACAAAAAGTAGGATGCAGGGAAATTGAGTCTCCATGTTTTACATATACAGAATATTGTGTGTAATGCTATTTTCCTTAGTTGAAATTATTACTATACTAATTGAATTTTACACAAGGACTATACAAACCGACTGTGCTTTCAAATGAAATTTGTAGACAGAATACAAACTTTATTAATGTGTAAATAAATATGAATAAATGGGACAAAATCAGTTTAAAATCTAGGATTGGGGTCAAATTTCTAAGATTTTCTGAACGATTCATAATAAAATAACCACCATTATTTATCTATAATTCCAAAAACCACAATCCATCAACCAATCCAACTTAACTCCTCCTACCAACACGTCCCTTCAAAATCTATCCTGACCACCCACCCACCCAACCCCCAAATAAACCCCACCATAACTCTCTCTTAACCAACCACGCATCTCTCTTCTCAGGCAGCTCGGTCGCAACCTGATAATCCCAGGCGGCACCAGGACGATAGACGCCCGTGGCAAATATGTGATGCCAGGCGGTATCGATCCCCACACGCACTTCGAGCTGGAGTTGATGGGCGCAACTTCCGTTGACGACTTCTACCAGGGCACAAAGGCAGCCGTTGCTGGTGGCACCACCATGATCATCGACTTCGTCATACCTAAGCCAGATGAGGATCTGCTCGAGGCTTACGAGAGGTACAGGATCACCGCTGACGAGAAGGTCTGCTGTGACTATGCGCTCCACGTTGCTGTTACCAAGTGGGATAATAAGGTGGGTTGCGTGTGTGAAGTGCTGAGGGGTTGGGGATTTGATGGGATTGTTTCAGCGAATTTGTGTGGGTGGGTTCGGTTCGAATAGTGTGTACCTGGGTAGGAGAATAGATGGGCCTTAATTAGAGTCTGATGGGTTGTATAATTGTTAGTGTAATTGCGGCTATCAATCAACTTCTTATTAGAGATTAATTTAATGGCCTAATTGGATTAAAATTTAGAGAGTTGGATAATGTTTAAATATGTAACTAATTTAAACAAGTAAACTACATTCGTGGAACTGTTTTATGTATTACTTACTTCTTCAATCAAGGAATTTATTCATGCGTCAAACGTTTCAAAGACTATCAATTATTCCACATACTTATACCATCATTACGAAGGAAAAGTAGATTAATAAAAATTTTACAACTCCCGCTCACGGAGATCACGAGCGGAATGAATATTTCAAAGTTTTAATAATGCAGAAACTAAAACTAGACTCGCAGTCATCGCACATTAAATGAATCATGCAAAACCTACCGCCACCGTATCGCACATAAGAACCGCCTCAAAAGTGGAGCAATGACTGCAAAGTGCGAGCTTCACGGACGGAAACGCGAGAAAATTTTCATTAAAAAAGATAATTGCAGCCCGCTGAACTTCCTTTACTGGGTCATCTCCAGATCTAGCCGCGCTCAAACTTCCCACTATATACAAACACACTCTAATCGCGAACTTCGCTACCGGCAATCTTCGAACAAACCAGATCTTATACCCACGGCCCTCGCATCGAACCCCAGATCGCGAAGAAGCTCGCATGCTCAAGACCAATCACAGCCCCCCCGATAAAATCGACTCCGATTTTCCAGACAATAACCGCACACACAGACAATACATATCGCTCCCACAATCCGCTCTTATCCGACGCCCTCGCGAAAACGCGCACAAAGCCGCGGCTAATTGGAGAAAAGCAAGCGGGTTTCTAAAATGCTAATTATTTTCCGCTCGAATTTTCCCTGCACTCGCGGAAACGCGATCGTTACGTCGCAGTGTGTACATCCACGGCGCGTGCGAACGGTGTCGGACAAGCGGCACGATGACCTCGCGCGGCGGCTCTGAACTCGCGCTTGTGGCTCACGCGACGTCACGACATCGGAGCGAGACGACGACGCGCTCGTTTATGCGTCCACCGCTGAGTGCGCTGCCCTTCCGCGTTTCGTCGTCGCGCGCCGCCGGTCATTCATGAGCTGGTTATTACGTGGTGTTTTTTTAGAGAGGAGTGAAGGTTTGGGGAGGGGATGGGTGAGTGTTTTTGGGGAGGGATTGGGTTAGTGTTGGGATTGGAGAGGATTTTTGTGAGAGGTAATTAGGATGGGGTTTATATGGTAATTTTTGGGTATGTAATGGGTTTGAGGTCTGGTTACGTTCTATCGTGATCTAACTTTCGCTGAGTGGATCTGACTTTTTTGGAGTTTGAATTTAGATTAAAGGTTATTTACGATGATGAGTTTTTTTATCAGTTTCAAAATGCAATTTTCTCAAAATAAGTCTTTGATTATCTAAGTTTTTCTAATTCAAGAGAATTCGAATTATCAATATACTTATTTTATCATTTTAGTTTTAAAAAAGTTTCTTAAAATTAAACTTTTAAGTTTATTTTAGTGAATTAATACTTTGTAAAAATTAAATGTAATAACAATTTATATACATTCATAATCGGCTTCTTGATGATACTTTACTTTATTACTATCATAAAAAAACGTCTTTTAATATTTACAATGTCCACGCAGATATTAAACCCTTGCTAAATAAATATTATATTTTCGAGTACTATAAATCTTGTTAGAACATATAGTTACAGGGCTTTCACCTATTTTCGGGAAGGTTTTAGAATTGTTAACATGAGTATGATCGATAGCGTGATTAACCTCAATAACTCGGAAGCTATTTAAGCTCGGGAATATTTTTTCTAAATTTGGATCGCGCCTTGAACTGAGCGAGCAAAGAAACATTAAGGGCATGCGATCCTCAGCGATACCGAATTTTTTTAACGTTCCTCTGTGCGGCTATAAACTTCAGCGTTATCTAATCGCAATTTTTATTTGAGCATCATTTCGCTTTCTTTTTCATATAAATAAGAATCTTGAAGTGTTTTTTTTTTTCTTGAAAATTAAAAAGCTGAAGTTATTTATTGCACTTCTTAAAATATGTAATTGGCAAAAAACTACTTGGCTGTAAAAGGAAAAAGTTTTTAAAAGTAAAATTCAGATAAAAATTATCTTGTACTTCCTTTTTTCTTATACTTAGTTGTAATTAAAGTGTTTTATATAATTAAAGATCCCGATCCGACTTCTTCGTATATACGTACGTTTCTTGTGATTAATGGATCAAACGTATTCTCTAAAGACGGAATTACATGTTCGTTGAGCTGCTCTTTAGACTATCAGGGAAGAAATCTCGCAGGCATTAATGCATAATACTACGCGGAGTTCATGGCTGTAGGGCGCAATAAAACCTGCGTATATGAATACAAAGTTTTTCAGCATTATGTATAACTTCACCCGTAGTATATTATGCTACTAAAAAAATGTTCCAACCTGCAATTATAATTAATCAAATAAGGTAACACAACAAACCCCACTCATTGAATCAATCTTTAAAAAAAAATCAATAGTTATAGTTACATACAAGACTAGGTCCACACAATAGATCACCCCTCGACTAACCCTATACAACACCTGTTTCAGACGCGCGAGGAGATGGCCACTCTGGCTCAGCAGCACGGCGTCAACAGCTTCAAGTTCTTCATGGCTTATCGCGATCTCTTCATGCTGCGCGACCCCCAGCTGATCGAGGCGTTCAAGGTCTGCAAGAGCCTCGGCGCCGTGGCTATGGTGCACGCCGAGAACGGCGACATCATATACGAGGTAAGCACCATAAACGCACATTTGAATTTCTTAACAATAGGGCGAGAGTGGGTGGGGACTGGTAATTGAGCGATTAATTTTCACCGCCGAAGGGGATAAATTAATTTGTAATTATCATGATAAGAGTCTCTGGCCGCGGGGCTTTCTTTTTTAAGAATGCGTAATGGGGTGGCTATTGTTGCTGTTTGTTGGGGGGCATGATTCATATTTAGTAGGGTTTTTGTATTAATGTTTTGAGCGGCCTGTGGTCAAGGGCAGAAAGATGGAGGGATGGATAGCGTAATCTAATTTAGAATGTTTATGAAGCGGATGAAGTGTAATAGAGGCGGTGGGGTTTTTTTGTTGTGGAAATTGCTTTGTTTGTGGGGATGGTTATCGGGTGCATGCATTAATTTATCCGGCTGTTTGGGTGGGATTTGAATAATTTTTTGTAATAAAAACATTTTGCCCTATGATAGACTTACTTAGAGCTGAAAGTCATGAGAAAGTCGAAGAGGTTATTACTTTCCTCGTAACAGCTACGGCATTTTATCGAATGATAAATTGAATTTTAAAATATAGGTAAAAATAAATCGAACGATTCGCGATAAACCATTGACCGCGTGTAATAAATTTCAAACTAAGATTAGTCTGATTAAAGCTTTCTATCACTGTTTATGACGTTTATTATTATTTCCTATCTAATTTTTCATAAAAATAAATAGTTTGTCAATTAATTATTAAAATTACATTAGAGAGTAGATAATTTTTTGATAGCTACTTCAATTTTGCAAAAGATATATAAAAAAATCTTTTTATAAAATATAACAAGAGGTTTTAAAAATATCCCGACATTATTACATCACGTCATTGTATTTGTGAAACCTTGTATTTCGACTGCTCTGTCGTGCCTATTTCATTATCTAACACGTAGAGAATCGATAACTGAATTTTTATTATCTACAATATGTTATAACTGATATGCTTCTCTGTATCGTGATTAAACTCTTTAAAAGTTAAAATTGTGTTCTTCGACAAAGAGAAATACTCAACTCCCAAAATCCTGAAAACTTCAAAATTCTCACCAATACCATTTCCAGCAATACAAATCCAAGCAACTTCAACTATAAAAAAACAACCTTTCAAAACCAAAAAAAAATCCAATCCCACTCACCAAAACTTCCAACCCACTCCCGCCTCACCCTCCACTGCGGCTAATAAAATTAAACTTCCCCCTCCCCAACACCGCAATGCGCACCTACATATTTCAAACCCACGCAAATACACACACACTTCAAACCTCTCTCTTTCTTCACAGAACACCCAAAAACTACTAGCAGCAGGCGTGACCGGACCCGAGGGCCACGAGATGTCCCGTCCCGAGGAGGTCGAGGCGGAAGCCGTCAACCGGGCTTGCGTCATCGCGAATCAGGTGAGTACGCCGGCCCGTATACGCACTCTCGCATGCCTCGCGTACTATAGGCGTACGTAGTAGTCCCCCTTAAACGTGCCTGGAACTGTCCGGATGTAATAAATTTTCAAAGCGATGCAGCGAAATTTCGCTGGATGTGTGTGGGGGTTTTTTATTACCTCGCGGAACGATTGTTTTTGGCTTCTCAGAGTGTTTTACGTGAAATCGCGGTTTTGTTGGGATTTCGAGTAATGGCCGAGTTTGGCAATTCGTTTCTTATACGGCACGGACCTAAGTATTTACTAGGTACCTGTTTATAAAATATAGATTTGATTTAATTCTCGAACAAAGCTTATTTTCACACGTAAAAAACACAGAGCATCACGACAGTTCCAACGCTCATACATTTTTAATTTCCATTCTCTTCTCTTTTTTCGTTTTTTATTTCTCACCGGCCGCGTTTAAAACCCGCTACGCGAATCTATCCGTCGCGCGCACGTCGTCTACATGTCTTATAAGCCAGCTTAGTATCAGCCGCACGTCCGCTCGGCAAAATAGTCCATCTAAGGCGAAATGACATTCTGTCAGCTGAGCCTCTCTCTCTCTCTCCAATAATCGAGAGGAGGGAAAAAAGCCGGCGTTCTCCCAGAGCGCGCGTGCGGACTGAAAACGTTGCTTGCCGCCTGCAGGAATGCATTTTTATATATATGTATATACACAGATTTTTTGCCTATAAACGACGTTTTCTTATCTCGTCTGCAAGACCGTTATCGTTGTTATTACTTTTTTTTCTTAGAGCTCGTTGTAAGCTTCCTTCTCTGTGCACTTGGATGTTGCGTAACTCGGAATGCTGTGCATTACACGTATAGATATATATAGCCCGTAAAAAATTTTCGCAGCACGCTTGTTTGTTTAAATGTCGCCGCGAGGCTTATCTTATCCCCGAACTATATAAGCGTAAGTAGAAGCATCGCATTAAAAGAGCACCGGCAGCGCGCGCCAAATTGCTGGGATGGCTCGCTCCTCGCTTATAGGCACACATAGCGATAAGTAGAGAGTGGGCGCACTCGAAAGCGAGAGCTCAGAGGCGGAACGAAAAGAGAACGAAAGAGAGGATCGAACAACAAGCTGAGATGCGTTAAGGCTGAGGTTGGAGCTGCGAAAAGCGAATTGCGCGGATTGCGAGCACTTGAGGGGGCTATTGGATTGATGGTGATGAGAGATTTTTTTGGGTTTGGTTTTGGAGGTATGGGAGTGAGTGGAGTTGAGAGGGTTTGTCGGTTTTGATAAGAGGAAGTGGGTTAAATGGTTTTTAATTTTGGGGTTTGTTGTTGGTGGGTATTTGGGAGTCGATTACTATGAATACTTGATGGATTTATGTGGTTTGTGAATAGATTCTTAACAAGTTTTAAAGCGATTAAATTCAAGTTGCAGTATTTGTTTTGTCTCAATACGACTTCATTACTCGATTTATATAAATAAAACAAGATAGTGAATAGAAACACGAGGGTTACATTATCAGCGTCTCCACTTGACCTTTATTATATTCTATAGTAATATCCTCTTTGAAAAATTAAGAACGGAATTTAATTAAAGAGAACATAACGCCTACATAATAAACCCTCGCCTGCGGCATTCCACTTAGGCCATTACGTTCTATCAGTGCTTTAAATAGGGTCGAGTAGACGCAACATTTGCAAGAGGGCGCGGATAACGTTCTATTTTAAAAATCTCCATCAAACTCCTCATAACTCAACTATTAAAAAAAAACCACTATCTCTATCAAAATCCAGGTTTTACTCGATACAACCATACAAAAAATCTCGCTCGCAACTTCGCATTTCGCAACAACCAACCTCAACCCCCTACACTCAACCAACTTCCAACCCTACCGTAAGTACACCCAAGCACGCACGCTATCTACCTCATCTCCCAGGTGACATGCCCGCTGTACGTGGTGCACGTGATGAGCCGGAGCGCGGCCGACGAGGTGGAGCGCGCCAGAAGGCGAGGCATCTGCGTCTGGGGTGAGACTCTAGCCGCCGCCCTGGGGACTGACGGCAACAGTTATAATCACCGCTGCTGGAGGCACGCGGCTGGACACGTGCTCAGCCCGCCGCTGAGGCCCGACGCCGACACGCCGCTGGAGCTCATGAAGAAGCTCGTCTCGTAAGTATTTTTTTAAGGGGGGTTTTTCAGGTTGGGGCTGATGGAGAAATGGGGAGGGAGGGAGGCTGAGTACGATTTTAAGGTATAGTTTTGTTAGGTATGGTTAGAATGTAGACTTTGATATGTGCATGGTATAATTGTAAGACGTTATGATCTAGGTAAATGAGATGTTTGTAAGGAAATGACACGATTACTGCTCTTTTTAGAGTTGGGCATATAATCTGTTTTAATAAGTTTGTTAAAATAATCAGTTAAATTTATTCGCTACCGGTTTAGTCTGGTTTAAGGAGATTAATTCTTTGATTAAAATTCATCAGATCAAATGCTTTGATCACAAATTATGATAAAACATTATCGAAGGAAAACGTCTATTATCCTAATATGAGAAAGTAAATATAATAAAAAAATTAAAAAACTGCAGACTTATTGTAAAAAATATTTTTCTTATAAAATGAAATACATATAAAATTTTTCAAAATGTATGTAGCGAAAACTCTTTTCGAAATTTTATTAAAATTAAAACACCGAGGAAAATGTGGAACAAACTAAATTTCTCTCGTGCATCTACACAACTAAAAACATTCTCGTTAAGACAAAATAAAACTAATAAAAACCGCTATCTAAATCCAATTAACAAAACGATCCTATAAAGTTTCTACAAAACATCCAAAACATCAACCTTTCAAAAAAGTTTCTAAATTCATTCTCAAACGAGAGAAAATCTTCACCAACCAGCCCCAGACCTCATCGCGCAAAACACCTAAGTACACACGTTAATTAATCAACAATCCACTTAACCCCCCCTCTCCAAAAAAAAAACCAAACCCCACAACTTTTTCCCTCTCGACTCTCTCCTCATCCTCAAGCGTCTCCCGTCCCAAGATACATCCTCACAATAGCTCAACCTCGCACATGCACAAAGAAAGCGCGAGAAAACGCGCGGCGACTTTCGTCTGCGTGCTCTCTTATTGAAAAACGCGTTTCAGTCGCGACGCGTTTTTCCTGCGCGCTCGCGCGCTTTTAACCATTAATGGAGACGCGAGTCGAGATTTCTCGAGGAGAGAGAGAGAGACCGGACGGCCGTTTTGTAATCCGGCTTTCCCGACGCTATATGCAGCGGCGAGTTTGGCTTTGGGCTGGTCTGCTGCGTTGGATTTTGAGAGGCTAATTGAGCGGATATGTATATACGAGGGGAATGCGAGGTGGGAAGAAGACTTGACGGTGGGATTTTAAAGTGGGGTCTGGGGGTATTCGGTTGTGGGTTGATGGGATGTTTGTTATGGGGCTGGTTAGTGGTTCAGTAATTGGGTTTTTTTTATTAATGTGGAAATGTAGCTGTACGTGGTTTTGATTAGCTGCTAGGTTGAAAAATGAAGGATAGATGAAAAGTCGAGTTAGAAACGTTATCGAGGAATTTAATATTGTAATTTATGTGTAGAAGATTACGGTATAATCTTGCGTGATTTTTATTGCTCGTAAATTAACTCGCGCGTAAATTAAAAATACAGTTTTCGGTACGAGTAGTTAGTGAAAGAGGTAAATAAAACTGTCACATCTTAATTTTAATAAAATTTAAAGTGCCACTGGATTAGAATTAAATTGAAACATTAGTGTCACGTAGATTACGTTAACTTAAGGTGTTGCCCCCTTTAACAGTGATAGCCGAGTCTATTTAAGTATACGTGATATCTCGAGCCAGAAATAATTGAGAAACTTAATTTAATTATACAAGTTAATCTATTTAATCTTGATGAAATAACAAACTAGCTATTATTCATACAATACTAAGAAATATATAATTATAAAAGCTAAATAAATTTTCTAAAACAAAACTTCGTCTGCAAATATAACATTAATAAATACTCAACACAATACAACAAAATAATATAAAACCGAAACAGACACCAACTCACCTACGACAAACCAACCAAAATTAAACCCAGCCCTAATCACCGCGCGATAAACTAAAATCATTTATCACCCGAAACAAAATCACAAAGCCTCGACGACAGGCGCCCAACAATCTTATCTCATATCGCTCGCCAGCGATTACATCTTTACTTTCATCATCGTCCACGGACAAAAGCCAAAGCATAGCCGACAAAACATTCCGTAGTTGTGCAAATTTATCCGCAAAAAAAAATTGCCCAGGTATACAAGCGCCGCACGATTGACACAGGCGATCCTTTTCTATTTAAATATTTGCGTTTTGCGCGTGCTGGAATCCAGCGTACAGTTGCATGTCTGCCGATTATATGCACACGGCGCACGCCAGCACCGGCGCTCAGATGGATTTATATTCTCCAGGGAGCATGCTGCGTAAAACTGCACTAGCGTTTTAATTATTATTAATGTTGGATGTTATTTATCTTCTTCGTGTAGGAAAGTTAATTGTCAATATTTTTGTTCGT
This sequence comes from Eupelmus urozonus, assembly GCA_900480035.1. NCBI lineage: Eukaryota > Metazoa > Arthropoda > Insecta > Hymenoptera > Eupelmidae > Eupelmus > Eupelmus urozonus. Next base: position 34,142 of record UELX01001969.1, read on the forward strand.
TTGTTTAGTTGCATTAATTTTTCTATTATTCTTTGTTCGTTTAAGTATATAGCGATGATGCGATTATTAGGTACATTATTATTACGTTCTATATTGTCTTGTTTAGGATGATTGCATGGTTGCAAGTTTTTATTTTAAATATCTTCGACTACTTGTTATTTATCGCCGAACTTCTTCATTTTTTTCTGCTTATGATGATGTCTTGATTTATTATCTTTATTTTGTACGTTAAAAAGATTATTGGAAAATTAATCAGTCTTAAAAAATGTCAGTTCAGATTTAAAAGTGCGTTGGCATGAGTTCATCAATAAATAAATAAATTACATACTTTATTAAATACAATCCCAACACTGGAAATAAAAAAAAATTTTCCAATAATTTTCCTCATTCAAAAAACTCAAGCTTTGCCATGCATTTTTCGTTCCACTTTTCTCTCCCCACCGCGCAGTCTTCACAACATTACACACTCCCCTTCAGTTACCGAACTCGTTTTATCCCCATTATTCTCACTCTCTCCACACTCACACGGCGAGATCTTCCACGCTGTTTTGTTTACGTTTCACAAGCCCTTATTGTACTCCCGGCAAACTTAATGAACCGCGAGCGACTTTGCTTTGAGGCGTGCCTGAGAAAAGAGAGGACGACTCGTGTGCCTAATTGTTAAAAAAAACACCTTTCTCCCTTCCTAATCCTCCCGCGCCTTATTTATCTTCTTTTTTTTTTCATTAAACGAGGCGCCGCAAAAGGCCCGCGAATGAAATTTATGCGCGACCGCAACTTTCTACGCCTACCGCGCGCTTTTATTTATGATTTTCTCCAAACGCCGCCGACCGAGTGACTCCATTCAGCTGATTTTTTTTTCTCTCGTGAGTGTATACGTACGCGCGTTGTTCTAAATCGCGGATCGCTAATTTCTCAAGTGCCTCGCCGGCGCTGAAAGGTTTTTTAAGACCGCGTCGCGCTGGAGTGGCCACTTGGCTGTGCTGGCTATTGTTGCGCGCGCGCGTCGAGGATGAATGGAGAGTTGCGACATTTTTTTTGGGATGGTTTCTCTCGAAAAAAAGTTTACGAGTGAAAAAGCTGCGTGGTTTTGTAAACTTTGTTGCGGAACGCGATATTGTATTTAAATTTTATTAATTTTGGAGTTTCGGTTTCGGCAACGCGAACGATCGAGCGAAAGTTCGGAGTAAATATTAATTTTTTCATATTCTTTCGTAACTTTCAAAAAAACCGAGACGAATCACTTTTACAATCTCAAATCCGTCCACGCGAAATCTCAACATCTAAAATAAACAATCCAGCCCAATAAATCTCCCACAAACCATCTCCCCAACCTCGTTCACCATCCATCCATATAAGCCGTCATCGTCCTCTCGTTTCCTTCCGCCGTCAAAGCCACATCGCTCTAAACAACACGCATCCACCTAACGGTCTCACTCTCTCGTCTCTCCTGCATCGCACAGCTGAACTGTCCGCTGTACGTGACGGCGGTGATGAGCAAGTCAGCCGCGGACGTGATAGCAGACCGTCGCTCCGACGGCGCGCCTATTTACGGCGAGCCGCTGGGCTCGAGCTGCGCCGTCGACGGGGCCGCGCAGTACGGCAAGGACGTGCTCAAGGCCAGGAGGATGGTGACCAGTCCGCCGCTCAGGCCTGATCCGACGACGCCGACTTATTTAGTGGAGCAGCTGGCTCAGTAAGTATGGGAGGATGAGGGTTGGTTTTTGCAGGATGTTGGAGGGTCTGGGTTGGGTGGGAAGGAGGTGAATGATGGTTGGAGGTTCGTTGGTTTATTATTGTTTGTAGGTAGGGCCTGATTTCTTTTTTTATCTGAGTTATGTTCCAATTGCTGGATTTCGTCTACTTGTCATTGGTTGCTGAGATACGTTGTTAGAACTGTCAGAAATGAATGTGTGATTTTCTTGTAGAACTGGTTAGTCTTATTATTC
>UELX01001970.1:0-36087 GCA_900480035.1 Eupelmus urozonus
TTGTAAATCCGTCGAAACGTCGACTAATTAATAAAGTTTTTAATAACCACATCAACATCTTGGTTCGTCAAAGATCAATCTCTTCAACCCTTAAAAAATTTTAGTTTTAAAAAGGTGTATGCTAAATCTCATTTTATGGACGTCGTATAAAAAAATACGGCTCGATACATGAGCGAAAAGGTGGTTTCAACCTCGCGTGGCCTTTTACCCTCGCTTCGCTAGGGCGCAAAAGTCCACGCGAGACTGAAATCACTTTCTCGCACTAGAATCGAAATGTACTATTTTATAGGTTTACTTTAAAATTAAGATTTCTACCTGTCGATTGAAAGGAGATAACCAGCTTATTTCATTTAAATTTAAATATGGTTTCAACTTAATCAAATAGATAAATTCATCTTTTTGATAACATTTGTTGAGTTTCTTGTTTTTACATTTATTTTATTTTTACATAACTGTTTAATGGTAAGCTTTTTTATTTTATTTTATTTTATTTTTTTTTATTTTTCAATCGAAACATTTTTATTTCTAATTTCAGATAAAACTATTACAGATACTTTAAAACTACAGTTAAAGCCATGATGAGTTACTTGTTTTCTTAGATCTCGGGCACATCTTTAAACATAATAATATCGACTCGTTGAAAACAAAAAATGGCCTTGTGCAGTATTCTTGGAAAATAAAAGAATTAGTTAACAAGTTTATTTCGTGAATATACTTACAAACTATTTTAGTTTCACAGATAAACAGTGATCTGGATCTGCATATTCGATATTGTACTTTATAGATTGTATATTTAATTGTTACTCATATATTCTATGATAAAAATGAGTAATGAATGAAACTTGACTTTTTATAAATTGCATTAGTTCTATACATTAAAACTAGCATTTTTAATTGTAAAAAATTCCAATTTGGTTTGAAGCAAATTGTTTGTGCTACCATTTATTGCCATTTAAATAGTTTATTTATTAAAATTTTTCTGTATATTTTGCGTCAAATTATAATGCATTAAAAAATAAAGTCTTAAATCTTGGAAAACTATATTTAAAGTTTTAATACAAATTTTTCATAAAAAGTTACAGGGTCAGATTTTATAAAAAATTCATCTTGTTTTATAGAAAAAGGATTGAAGTCTTTTCATCTTTTAATATCTAGAAAATATTTTAAAGTTTAAGCTGCACCCGTGAGTTAAATCTAGGCTAGTCTTCTAATTACTAATGAAAGTATAGTTGAATTCATTAAGATGTGTTTCTAAAGATCACTGACATTAAAATTCAAAATAAAAAGTCGACCGAAATTTGCAGGAGAAATAAAAAAATTGTCTTACATTTTTAAAGCAATAAATAAGCTGATATAAACGTAATAATGATTTTAACATTTTTTAAATGAAAGATTTTTATTTAGTTATATTATATTGAAATTGTGTACAGTACTATTACCTGTGAGCTTAATATATTTATATTGTAAATATATGTACATATAGAATTGCTGTGCGTGACAAGTTTAAAGAAGAACATCAGTCACCATCATAAGCGTGAGCTTAGTCAATTTTGTTGATGTTTTAAAATTGTTAGTGACTGGTACTACCTACCATTAATATTTATACATATTAAATAATGTAGTATATTTGTGTTATTTTATTTAAACAAATTTTTATATTTATAAAAATTTCAAAACCATAGTTCATATATTCAATTACTATCCCTTTTTTAAAATAATTATTCGCGAAACTCATTGTTTTTAATAAAAAAAATCAGTTTAAATTTCAAAAAATGTTTTTAGACTAAAATATGAACAGTGAAAATGATGGCGAAAATTTTTATAATTTCGCTACTGAGCTCAACAAATTAACATAACTTTGGATCAAATTCACATTTTGTTTACCCAGATCAAAAGGAAATAAAAGTTTATTTCATCTAGTTTTATTTTTTATTTTCAGATTTTATATAGTTGCGTGTTTAGATTTTCATTTGAAATAACAATAAAAATACTTGGGTTTAGTAAAATACTAGACTGTACTTTTGCGGTTTCTTTTACCTGCTTGTACATATAGATAAAATAATGTGAGTGTCTTTTCGCATTAGTCTATTAGTGCTATTTTACTTGAATTTGCATAAATAATTCCTGTGCGTTACAAGTATAAAATCGAAATGTGCTAGCAACTGGTTCAAATAGTACTATAGTATTATAATTAATTTATCTACTTATATACTATGATAATTTATTTTTTTGAAATTAAATAAGTTAAAAAACTTTTGAATTAAAATAAAGAAATAAATATAACTTTTTAGGCACGTTATAAATTCTATTTTTTATAATATTGCATTGAAAAGTTTTTTTTTAAATTTAAGATAAAAGTTTATAACTTAATAATTTATTTCTTTTATTCTCCTCATTTGTTCATCAAAACACTTTTATATTAATATAAATTTAAAAATATTTATTTATTTTCCATTAAAATAATGCAGCAGTAAAACAATAAAATAAATGAAAAAACAAGTTTATTTTAACTGCGGCTATTAATTTTGAAATAATTCTATTTTGTTTCGAGCATTTGAGTGCTGCAATTAGCACTGAATAAAAGTCGTGACCTTATTATGAAGTACTTCAAGCGGGTCAAATAAGAAATATTAAATCAAGCATTCGCGTAATATTAGTACTCACCTGGATCAATACGTTTGATAACGAATGCAATACTTCCGACCTATTTTTAACCAAATGAATCCTGGTTGTTAAAAAAATTATATAGGAGTTACTATATGTAACAGTGAACGGAAAGATTTTACCAATTTCCATATCTTCAACTGCTGTCCAATATAGTTGTTGTATTAATACTTGCCAACTATAGCACTTTCGATGTTTTCATCAGTTTTATCACACACTGTTTTAAAATAAATTGTAAGAAATGAATCTTTATAACTGAAATTAAAAAAATTGTAATTATTATTCTATTTAAATACTTTTTATAAAAAATATTCAAAATTTCTTTCAAAATATTTACAATTAATAACGATCAATACTAATTTGCAAATAACTAACTGAAGTTTTTATCTCAAATTACTAGTAAAGCAATAAAAGTTTACTATAGTTTTAAACTGTATTGATAACAAATTGAAGCAAATATAGATGTAGATAAAAAAATAGCTCGAATAAAATGCATCAACTAAAAAAAGTTATAAAAATCAAAATAAAGCATACAAATTTGTTAAAAATTAAAAATGAATTCTGGCGCACTGCAAAATGTACGCCGGTAAGTAAAGAGCGTGCCCGAGTTTCTGGCGACAACTGGTAATACTGTTCCAGTCTCCCACACGACAGGTATAGGTGTCGCAGATTGTAGCAGGAGTACAGGACGCATGCCCGTGTGATCGAGATTTAGCCACTCAATTATTTCTAACTACTTCTTTTGGTATAAAGGAAGCGCATGCAGTTATGGATTTAAATGCATCTTTATTGGTCGCATTTATTTTATTAAAACTAAAGGTTATTAAATAAGGTAATTACATTGATTTCCCTAATAATTAAATGTTATATTTTACGAATATTTTTTTATACAGTAGTTCGTTATTCAACGAAAATTGAAACGGTGAAACAAACGGATCGGCGTCCGTTGTACAAATACAATAGCAAAAACCGTGCCAAACATATCGAAAACCTCAAAGTTGGTTGTAGTTTGCTAAATCATAAAAATAGATTAACGCCATCTTGTCGAAGTCAAGTGAAGGGCTTTTAAAATCCAAGACGTGGAGGAAACGCACTCTTAGCAGGAAATCAGCTTGTTTCGTTCAATTATTACCAGATGTATCACAGTTCATATTTTCGTTTTTAGTTTCGCATGAAAACGTGTCGGATAGTGTTGAAAATAGTCTTAGTCCTTGATCTCCTTTACTCATTCTCAGGGTGAAGTTTGTCTGAACCACGTCCTGGCTTCAATGGCCCTCTTGATCAGAACGTTCTGGCTGCGCAGCTTCATACGCTGAATGAAATCGTCCTTTTCTTCCAGAATCACGTCGCCGGCAGCTGCTGGTGCTAGAACCTCCTTGCTCTGATAACAAACGAGAGTTACGAGAGATCCGGGAGCACAGGTTATGATTGACCTCTTCTCTGCTGTGTACACAACGATACCGTGGAAATCACGAAATTACAATCAAGCAGAAACTAACGAAAGCACTTTTGTTGATTGATCGATTTGATTTTTCTAGCTGAGCGTACACCGAGAGAAAAGATCATGAAAAAATTATATAATTTCCCGGTGCACGATCATCAAAGAATTGGTAATTGTTTAATTAAATGCTTATACCCAGCATAATTGATGTACAAGTTTTCGAAATTTAACGAATTTGAGAGGCTGAATCATTGAGGTAACGGACTTAGCGATTGTTATGAAGGAGACAGTTTAGTTTAGCTACGAACCTTTCCATCCATATCCTCTCCCTCGCCCCAGCGCTCGTAGTCCTCCTCTTCTTCCTCACCTTGGCGATCATGTTCTTGGCTTAGCCTTTTGGGCACGCTGTGCTCTCTGGAGCGCTCGATCGGCGACCTCTCGCGTTCCCTATCCCTCTCGCGAGACCTCGAGCGTGAACGCGAGCGGTCTCTGGACCTGCCCCTATCCCTTTCCCTGTCTCTGGACCTGGACCTCTCTCTATCCCTCTCTCGGTCCCGTTCCCTCTCACGGTCTCTGTCGCGTGATCTCTCCCGAGACCTGTCTTTCTCGCGTGATCGCTCCCTGGAGCGCGACCTCGTCCTCGAACGGGAGCGCGAGGGTTTTGCCCGCGCATCTCCTTCTTCCAGCATCTTATTAATCTTCTCCTTGGCCTCGTCGACTTTCCTCATTGGATCAGGCGAGTAGCTCCTGTCGCTATAGCGATCGCGAGAAAACCGCCTATCCCTAAAGTCTCTCCTGTCGCGGAAGTTGTCTCTGAAGTTCCTGTTGTTGTTGTGGAAGTAGCGACCGCCCCGCTGATTCATACGACCACCTCTATGGTTCATCATGTGACCACCCCTATTGTTGTGATGGAAATTTCCGCCTCGTCTATTGTTGTAACCCTGTCTGTTGTTCTGATAATTGTTATTGAAGCGTTGCTGGGTATTGTTTTGATTGCGGAAATTGTTATTGTGTTGGCCTCTGTTATTCTGATTGTTAAAAGGCTGGAAACGCGGCTTGTAGTAGGTGCCACGGTTGTTGAATGGCCGGAACTGCCGTTTACGATAGTAGCCACGGTCTGGACTGCGAGATCTTGACCGTGAACGTGAATAGGATCTAGAACGAGACCTAGAGCGTGATCGTCCTGAGTAGCTTCCTGAGGGCGAGCGGCTATACTTGCGCTCATAGCTACCTGACCTACGGTTCGAGTAGGACCGAGAGCGCGAGCGGCGCATTGAGCGGTTGGAGCGCGAGCGCGATGAGCCCGAAGCACTAGAGCCGCTGCGTGATCTAGATCGGGAATGTCGAGGTCGTGGCGGTGGCTGTTGCGGTTGCTTATGTCCAGGTGGTACTCCCGATTGCCTACGCTCTCGATCGCTTTCTGAATCAGAACGCGAGGCGCCCTTAGATTTCTCCGGACCGCTGATTTGGCCGATAGGCTGGAATTTGTTACCAAGACTTGAGAATTTACTCGATGTTGGAGGAGGTTGTTGGTGCTGCTGATGTTGTTGATGCTGTTGGTGTTGCTGATGCTGCATTGATCCCATCGAAGAATCCTTATAGCCCTGGAACTTATTCTGCGGTTGAGGTGTAGGATATTTGACTGGCACCTGTGGCTTGAGTGGCGAGTCTTTGTGTGTTGGCGGAGGTGTAGGTGCGGCCATCTGCTGTATAGCTCGCTTCTCTTGCATCTCGCGCTGCATATGTTTGCGAATGTTGAGGGATTTATCGAGAGGTCGGTGTGGCTCAGGTTCTTCTTCCTCACTGTCAAGCACTGGCTTCATTTTCTTTTCGGGCGGCAACTCTTGCCACTTTTGTTGTTGAGGTTCTCGTTGCCTAATATAAATCACAAATTAACCAATTTTTATTCAGATTTACAACAAGTACTAACAAATTTTAATATGCATTACCTGGCAGCTTGAACAGCTTTCCACTTGGCATTAAGTGCGACCGTATCCAAGCTTGGTAACTTTGGCTCCGGATGAATCAATTGCGATTCTTGTTCAAATATGTCTGGAAAAGGCTTGCGTTGAGCTTCTGCAATATTGAAATTAATTTAATTAGAAAAATTGTGTAACAAAAAATGAGACAAGATTAAAGAATTAATTTACCTTTCCTCTGCGGTGGCAAAGCTAGTCTTGGATCTCTGTCGTGGTATGATTTAAAAACATCATCTCTATCCTTTTCTCGGCGCATATCGTCTTCCCTGCGGGTTGCCTCGGCCAGCTTATCAGCATTACTAAGAGGGGAAGGCATGTCATTATACTGAGCTACATACCTATTGAATGTAAAAAACATAGGATAATATTAAAGCGACCCTATCCGAAATGAAAAGCAAACACACACGCCTTCTCACGGAAGGGTACGACTTTGGTTGATCCGCAGTTAACTAATTGTGCAACAATTCAAGGTAAAAAAAATAAAATAAAATTATGGAGATATACATACGGTTCATATTCCGGTGCTAACCTTTTAATGACAGCGGTCTCTTTCTCAACTTTTGCATAATAGGCACTAAGTTTGGATTCGAGCTGTTCCAGGTCAGGCAATGATGTCTGTAAGTCTCGTTCAAGCTTGTCCTTATTTTTACGTTTCTTGCGTTCTTCTTTCTTTTTCTTTTTTCGCAATTTTTTCTCTTCCTTATCTTTATCCTTGGTTTTCTTCTCTTTCTTCTTTTTCTTCAACTTTTTCTCACTATCCGTGTGTTTCTTCTCCTTCTCTTTCTCTCGCTTCCACCTTGCAGTTTCTTCCAAGAACTTTCTGACCTGTTAATAGAAAAATACTATTAGTAATTCACTAAAAAATAAAAACGAATTGATACTGAAGTATTAAATTTTTATTAAAATTTACCTTGTCTTCATAATCGGAATCGTCCTTAGTTTGCTCTAAAAACTTCCGTACCTTCAATTCATAATCTTCTTTTTCACGAGAATTGGAGGTGTAAAGGGAAGGTGCTAGCATATCGTGACTATTAATTGTTGCAGCAGTAACAACACCTGCGGCTGGTGGATTATTATATTGAGCCATGCGCTTCGACAACGGCGACAGTGAAGAACCGTGATGTTCCTTTTTGTGTTTCTTCTTACGACCAGGAGAGCGCGAGTTAGATCTTGAGCTGCCTCCTGATGAGCTTGAGCTAGCCGATGAATCAGAGCTGCTCGAGCTAGAGGAAGAGCCACCGCTCGATGAACTCGAACTGGAGCTCCATCGCTGACGCTTTTTTGAGCGCGACTTTCGTTCTTTCTTACGCTTCTTTTTCTCTTTCTTAGCATCAAGTTCTGCAACAACCTCACTCTCGAAAGTCTTGAATGGTTCGAGTGAAGTAGCTGTAATAGTTGTGGGCAAGCTAGTTTTGCTCTTTATATATTCAATCGAATTCTTTGCCTCTTCATGATACGGCGCTATAGTCAGACAGTTCTCGTAGGCCTTGAGCGCATCCTCATATTTTTTCTCGTCCTCATAGCTGCGTCCCAAGGCGACCAAAGTTTCCGCCATGTATTTGCGTGCATTTGCATGACTAGGATTTAGCTTCAAAGCTGTTTCAAAGTCATCGATAGCCTTCTTGAAGCTACCACTATTTGCGTATCTATAAATAAAAATTTATTGATATCATTAGCAAGCTTATCTTTTGTTTAAATTAAAAAATTAATAATCTTTTAAATAATATCTAAAATACTTACAGAGCACCTCTGGCGACTAGACCTTCAACATTCCGCGGATCGACCGTGAGAGCTTTATTCAAGCACTGGAATGCCTCGGAGTGCCGTCCAGCTTTGAAATGGTCGATACCTTCAGCTACGCTGCGAAATGCCCATTTGCTGGCCTGTGCTTGCCTTAATTCAGTTGAATACTCGTTGGGTGGAAATCTTTCTCTTTATAAATCAAAGATAGAAACCAAAATTATTTCAATAACTTCAAAAACGGCCTTCTCTCACACTGGATTAAACTAATTCCTTAAAATGAGTTTTAACTCAAACAGATATCCACAGATCCAACACTGATTTATCATAAATTCAAGCATTTACTCTAATAAAATAAAAATCTTTTTAAAGGTGAAATAAATGTAAATAATACAAATTCAAAGTTATAATTTTTAACATAATATATAATGTTTTACAGTCATTTTTGTTTTATACAAATTTTAATAAATGTATATTTTTTATTTTTATATTTTTATATTTATATTTCTGAGATTAATATTGAAATAATTCTTACCTTAAGCCCACCATATTAGAGTAATTTAGTTGGCCGAGACCCATCAAATCAGACAGATACTTTATGTTGTTGGGATTGTTGAACCCAGAACTATTCTCCATGATTGTTTCATAGCTTTGTCCTTTGTTGTCCATTGCCTTCCTATATTAAAAATAAAACGAAAACGCTTTATTACATTGCAATGACTCATTTAAATTCTCATTTAAATAGTTTTTATTTTAAGATTATAGGAAGTGGCTGCTTTGTTAACATTACAACATTTTCACACTTAATATTAATAAAGAAGTTTGTTCGGTTTATTCCTCTTTTTTCATTTTTTTATTTTCAATGTTTCTTTGTACCTAAATAAGTGTTCACAAATCGAAGTTTCACGACGTAGATTGCCTTCTATTTAGATTCTAATATCACTGAGTTTGTGTTTAATTATTGTCATTAACATAATTTAATAGCTCCATATCCATGATATTCTTGATAATTTTGCTGAAATGTTTATTGGCTCCTCACATGCACAAACAACACATCATACTATTATTATAACTTATTTCTGTTAAAAAAGTAGAGAACAGATGTCGTTACATTGGAGAACCTTAATATCACCACAGTTAACAAGCAGCCACACACATACATTTTAAAAGTAAGACATATGTTTAGCCAATTTATTTTTCTTATTCTATGATTTGTACAGCTGTACAACACCTGAAAATTATGAAAACACAAGTCTCACCTTTCTAATTACCCCTAAGATGTATACTTATATAGTCTGTTTCATTGGTATTTATTATTTTCTGTAATATATTTTCTCTCGAGACTAAAGCATATACTGCCCTAGCTCTGGTACCGAGAATATATTTTTTTTAAATATCAAAATTCATTTTTGTGCAATAAAATAATATGCATAACCCTAGGATAGGTTTTAAAGCCACGTCAATATATATTTTTTTTATCATCCACAAGTTGACCAAAAAAATGTTTTTAGACGTAGCACATTTTGTTGATAATACAAATGACATCGTTTTATTTGTCAATTAAAGCTGTAAGTTTAAATGATGCATTAATCATCTTGACAAGACGCGAATTATTCAAGGATTAAATAAAATCACTTTTGGATGCACGATTTTAGTTGCTTGGTCTTTTTGCAAAAAAAAACTAAGCTGGAACAACATTAATAAAAAGCTTTAACACCAACAAAACATACAACAGCATAAAAAGAAATAGGTGCATAAAACCATTGTCTGTGATTTTCAAGATGCGTTATAGAAAGACCAAACAACTATTCATTTTCTTAATACCTACCATCCGCAATATCGATCAAAAAGCCCAAAAGATAGCTTCATACTGGAAATATAATCTCAAAATACATTGAGGTCATTTGGTGTTTAGTGACACGTTCATTGGTGCTTGAAATGTAATACATGTATCACAAATGTAGATAGAACGTGAAAACAACAACAGCTGTGTCAACCACTGCTTGAACTTCAAATCTTTCTTATTTGCATTATAAACTCATTGTTGTATCAACTACTGACATTTATATAACAGATGGTCTGGCACCTGGATTCATAAAAGCTGGTCAGAGAAAACCAAAACCTACTTTATTTAAGATTGTTAATAACAATCGTGGTCCAATTGCTGTGAAAATTTCTTTAGTTTTCCCACAACAAACTAAAAATTTTCGTAACAGTAACTGCTACTCATAGCTAGCTCTTGAGTTAGTCTTTATAAGATCAGTTTAGTCTATTTACTACTATGGGAATACTAGACTAAAGATGACCTTATATCTCGAGATCTGACTATGAATGCGATTGTATAACTTATTTTTAACAGATTGTGTTCAATAAAAAAGTTCAGAAAGTAGGTACATCAAATAATGCTCAAAAGACCTCAATCTCAATAGATGCCTGATATTTTAAAAACACGAACGCTTCTCATCAAAAATAGGTTCGACACAAAAATTAAAAGTAAACTTACTTGTAAGCATCTGGTAGATCTTCAGCATGTACAAGTCCCATAGGTGGGTGAGGAGCTTGACCTTCACGAGCAGGTACATTCATGACAGCCACAACTCGCTCAGCTTCCACATTTACCTCACCAACAACAACGCAGACAAGATCATTGGCCATGTACCCTCGTGTAACTCCTTTCTTATCCACTGCTGGTACAGTTGCAGTATTTAAAATTAAAGCCTGTGAAAAAAATCTATATTTAGTTTTTTCTTCATTTTATAAATATTTTTGTAACTGTAAGCTAAATAATCACCTTTACACCAAGATCTGAAACCACTCTTGGAAAATCGCTACAGTTGCAAAGAACCTTTAATAAAAGACCAGCAGCACTTTTGCCCATCACTTGTGCAAAAATGACGTCACCAACAATTAAGCTCTGAAAATAATAAATTTTCGAATTTAGTACAAGTTAAAATGATTTTTCTTAATTAACATTTAATACCGATTTAATTGTTATTACCTCTAAAAAATTACGTATCCTTTGAGATTTTTCCATGGCAACAAATGAATCCAAACCAGGCATTGTTGCATAAAATTCTTAAAAAAAAAGTTAATTATAATATTTTTATAAGAATTATCATTGTAGAATATTTTAACATTCATATAAAAGTAGCATTAATACCTTCATCTCCAAGTTCTTGGGTAATTGGATCAGCAGTTCTGAGGAGATTAGATTTGTCATATAAAGCATCAGCCTTTTTAGCCAAAAACTGTTGTAGCTTTAACCGTTTCCCTCTATCGCTGAAACTATTAATAAAAGTAAATTAAATATAGATATTAAGAGTTTGTATTAAAATTTGAAATATATAATTTGAAATTTGAAATATATAAATTAAAATATTGAAATTTGCTACTGTCTAAAGAACAACATCAGATTTCTTTCTTGAACCTTAAAATATCAAACAATTCCAAAATTAGCAAATTCATTACTGACATTATATTACTATTAAAAATTGTTTAAATAACTAAAGAAATAATCAGTCATAGATTGATATACATGAACCATTTATCATAGATCATCAATGGAACTTGAATCAATTTTATTTTCTGTTTTAGACTATCAACCATAGACAGTGCTTTCCTCTAGACAGTACATACAAATTTTGTAACTAAAAAAGATTTCCAAAATGTTAGATATTATTTTATGCAGTATTAACTTCAGTAAGACTACTAATATGTATCTATTACTGAATTAATACATTTTACATCATACAAGATATATATACAAGATATATAGGTAATTCAAGAAGACATTCATAATTCTTTTGAGAATTGCAATTTGTTAAAAATATTAAAAAGAAAAATACCTTAATGTTTTTTGCCTCTGCTGATAAATTTCAAAACTTGGCTCCTTAAGATTGAGCATCGCCAGTTCAGCCTCATTGCGCTCGCTTTCCCAAACTTTCTGGAGCTGTTGTCCATGATAGTTGAGAGCTTGTGCAATAAGACGTGGATCCATAGTGTCCATTTTAAAAATGTCTCCTATAATGTCCACTTGAAGTTAGCCTGCAATAAAATTCAAGCAGCATAATTAACTAGCAAACCTTTTATTAACCTATCAATCAGTCACTTATAGTAGTCTGCTTTTTCACATACACATTACGCTCGTATGTCGAGTTTCTATTGTATAAAACTGCCTCGTCACCTTCACTTTCTTTATTATCTCCTTTCTACAGCGTACAGGCATGCATACATTCACGTACATAACACCCACACACACTTTCACACATACTCTATAGCACTACCATTTTCGAAGCTATAGATTAATTAACGATAGGGTGATCGATATCGAAACGTTTTATTCTTTTATTATATAAAAAAGAAAAAGCAATTTTTACAATACTCCCTTTACGTACAAAAACGTTAACGCAAATCGAGCTTTTTACAAATTTATCCTAAGCTTCTGTATGCGTGACGAAACTTACCGTGATCGGAGTAACTCCCACCGCTGCATTTGTTTTGTTCGAAGGTGCAAGCAAACTTTCGTTGCTTTTACAACTCACCGCAACGTCAAAATGTTCAACACTGAATAAAAACAGTTTATCTTTTGCCCATCGTCTGAATAATTATACAAAGACACATCGGCTCCAGCGACGTTAACGAAGACGACGCACAAACATGGCGTCTTCAACGATGGATTCCCTTTAACGTTTCGAACTAAAATGGCTGAGCATCGCCTTCGTGCGGTCGATGCCACATTGTCAATTTGTGGAGGGGGGCAGCCGGATGTCACTAGCGACATCTTCAATTAAGCTGTTGGAACTACGGTAATGTAGCTATATGTCAATCCATCATTCAATAATTACAGCAAGTTAAAATATATCGGCAATATAATGATGTTAAATTGAGATTATGGAATACTTTGATTAAAAATTTACAAAAATTAAATAGTTTATTTTTTATTTATTTTGATTTTTTACATTCGGGTGAGATTATAAAAATAAGATTTATAATCATTTTCTCATTACTGTTCAAATATTTATATAAATTTTATTTTATTACTGTGGGTGTTACAATGATTTACAAATGCTTTTATTTACAATCACATTTTTTCAGAATGTTATTCTTCTGAAAATATTGCAACATTACTTTTTGACAATTTAATAACTTATATTATTACGTACGTAAAAGTCATAATAACAATATATATAAAAACTTTATTACAAAAACAGAATTTGCTAGTCTTTTTTAAGTTTAAATATATATTATATTAGTAAAATAACTGCATGTAACAAGAGTTGAATTTTTCTTTGCACTATCTTGTGGCATCTTTGGAATGTCCAGTAAAGAAAAATAAAAAATATAAAAAAACTATATCACTTTTTCTTTTTTGAAATTGCAGTCTTTTTCTCTTTTACGTTCCAATAGTAAATAAGCTGTGAAACTAGTATTCCATTTGCTGCTGTCGAAACAATATACATTATAATCATTGTTTTATCTCCAGTTTCCTGAATTGAGGTGAAAATTCGGGCTAAAGATCCAAAGAATAACATAAATAATGTTGTAGCAGACAATTGTCCAGTACTACCATTTGAATAATTTGTATAAGCTTGCATTAACTGAAAAATAAATAAAATTTAATCCATTAACATTTATAAAATATATGTATGATTTCCTAAAAATCTTAAATATAATAATACCTTGCTACATAAGACAACTGGAATATTCATAGCTTGTCCAAACCATAGCACTTTGAGAGGAGTAAGACCACTAATAACAGAAAACAATATGGCAATATAAGCAACAACAAATGCTGATGCTTTTGTGAGGCCATCAGTGTAGTACATAACCAGATATGCGATTGTAGCAGTCTGCAAACCTAAAAATACAGCATCACCCCAAGCGCTGTGAAGTAAAAAATTCATGATACCATCGCTGACTTTATAATCACAATAGCAACTTATGAAAATTTATTTATTTTAAGATTTTACCTAAATGGAAATCCACTAACAAAACTGTATGACGCCATAGCAGTAATAGCAAATAGATCTAAGAGTACGCTGAAGATGTTTATTCCTTTAGCACTTTTGCTTTGTTTAAGTTTTAAAATCTGTGGTACTTTAACTATAAAAAAGCATAAAATAAATGAATTAAAAAATTTGATCTATGTACTTTTAGATAAGAGTAAAATCATTGAAATAAAATCTTACCAAGTACAGAACCAGCAATAATGCCTACACCAAGGCCTTTGCTGAGAGAAGCTTTGAAGCATTCGGCTGAAAAAAATTTTTTTTTGTAATCATTACATAAAAAATTTAAATTATAATATAACAAAATTAAAAGGAACATAAATTAGCAGCCCTTTTAAGTGACATAAAAAGTAATATCCAACAAAAATTCTATATGGTCCCTAAACAACTGCGAAAAACTCATACAGATTTTTGAAAAGCAAAAAAAATCAACATATAAGTAAATTCAATATCTCATACTCACGGTGTAAGAAATTGAAATCTTCGAAATATTCTTTGAGACATTCTCTCGTGAAGAAAAGTAGCGGCAGCTCTTGTAAAAATTGCCCCATCTTAACGGCTTGCGTGTACAAGCTACACTGGCATTTATATTACGAGAAAGTTTACGGGAGTACTTATATAGGCGAGCGACCGCCGAACTGCTCAAACTTAGGTCCACGTATGAATGGTTTTGGAGTTATGGGAACAGCTCTTCGCAGACAGGTTAGAGAGGAGTCTGTAAGTGTTGGAGTAGTTCAGTGATAAAGACCAGTTTCGGGCGCGTCAGTAGACGTGTCCGAGTCCGATTTCGGTGTGACTCGCGTAAGTAGCGTCAGATAATAAATCCCTGTTTCTTTTAGTTTAAGAACTTTTTAAAGTGTATATATTACTAAAAAGAGTTTGTACAAGTTGTGAATTGTAAATCTTATCATAAAAACATCTTCGCAAAGTTTGAATTTATGTATCTTCTCTTTATAATTGCACTATACAAAATACAAATGTCATCATGACACTGTACTTTACTCCGAAATACGACCAGAGTTTGACGAAATTTCTGTTACCCGCGAACAAACCCAAAAAGTTTGGGTTCCAAATATCAATGTTTTTAATTTTATATAGCTATGTTATATAATTCCAGTATTGATATCACAAAATTCTTTTAACAAAGGCATACGTCATCAATATGCAAAATTTTATTATCGATATCCCTACACTAATATCAATTTCTCGATAACAACCAAAAAAGTGCATTTTGGAAGAAAATGTAGAAACATTTTTTCTTATCGATAAGCAAGAAATATTATTAACAAAATTTTTAAAACGTTAAATACGGATGGAATCATTGTTAATGAGTTTTCACCATTTTATTTTTACAATAGTAAACTTACATTGTACACTATTATATTACAACATTAAACTTAATATCATTCATTTATAGTAAGTAATTAAGTTTTTGAATTTCTCTATCGATTTCTCCTATAGTCAAGGTTCATGAACAAAGACTTCGATTCATATTCAAAATGAATTAACGTCTTTGTTCGATTCTTTTGATGCAAAGAGATCAACTTGAAGTTCTCAAAAATTTTTAATAAATCTACATTTTTACAATTTTTCAATGTTTTTAAAGTAGTTATAGATAAATGTTCTGTATAAATATATAACGCCGACCTTCGACAAAACAGGTTTTTCAAGTATATTTAAGCATAGTTGTTTAATAATAAATCTAAATTTCTTGTTTACTTACTTAATATGATAATGGCATATTACTCTTTTTGTAGCTCGCCTAATTTTTGCAGACTGCAAAAAGTCTAATGAGTCAGGTATTAAGATAATATCAAGCAATTTGATTTGTTACGAAGATCGATTTTTATTAAACCTTTATACATTATCTGCAGGCGGTTATCGCTCTTTCATAAAAACATGTCTGAAAAGGCTCTTGTAGTGATATAGGTATAATGCTTATTATAATAATTACCTTAAATAATATTATTTGCAATATTGTATATAATAAAATTATTTTTAACAACTCAAGGCTATTAAAAAATTTTATAATATAGTTTTAAGATAACCTATTTAAATAGTATAACAATTTTATCAATAACAAAACTTTCAAGTGCTTTTAAATAGTTTAAATTGCGTTATCTCCGTAATAGTTACTCTAATTTTATCCCTTATTTTTAGAGATGAAATAAAATGAATACTGGAATCTCGGTAGGCGGCGGTACACACTTATATAAACTATGGGCAGGATATCAGACTACAATTTTTATTTTTTAAGTAAATCAGACAAACATTATAAAAAAATTTTTTTAATTAAATTTTCTATCAATTTATTTAGCTTGATTTTCAAATTTCCTTTTCTTCGAACTACTAGTAATATTAGATTAGTAATTAGATAATGAAGGCGGAGTAAACGTAAATCAGGTATTAATAGTATACCCGTAAGGAATAAAAAAAACTAATACTATCGTGTCAGTCGCAAGTGCAGGGCGCATCCGCCACTACATCACGAAGGATGCGCTTTGCGACATGTAGAGCATCCGATACGCAAAGCTATATATATCCTCCTGATAAGACTTGGCAGAGGCAAAGAAAAGATATACGATGATTCGTGGAGCGAGATGTACTTAAACCGTAAAACTTTGATTCAAACGAGGCGAAAATGAAGCAATAAAAATTCCAAATTTGGCAGTAATAATAGAAAAGTGCATAAACACATTCAGGATAATAAAACATTAAAATTTGCTGACAATTTTATTCAAATTGGAACTTAGCATTTTTACGATTTTAAGAGAACATCTGACCTTGTCTGATTTTAGTTTTTTGAACTTTTCCCTTGAACACATCGATCGCTTACTTCCAAATTTTAAAAACTAAATAAACTTTTTTTATAGAAAATGCGCTTATATATTTAAAATTTAAGTAACGAAAAAATTTTTGTTTACAATACATAATTAATAATATCATTTGTCATTATCTGATTTTAGTTTTTCAATCTTTTCTTTTGAACGAATCGATCAATCTAGTTCAAATTTTGGAAATTCTCTTGACTTTTATGTAAAAAGCGTCCTCAAGTTTTAAAATTTTTAAATATCCAACCATTTGCAACTTACATATTAGTTTCTTTATTTTCATAGCTTAAAATGTTCTTATTTTGAACTTTTTTCTATATGTATCAATGTCTTTTTCGAAACTTTATAGAAAACTTTCCTATACCTATATTTATTCATATTTTATAGCTCTTTGTCCAACAAGGGAAGAAATAAACTATTTTTAGCAAGGCTAAGTGTTTTTAGCATAAAACTTTTCTTGAGAAGGTGCGCTCGACTCTTGTGTTTAAAATCGTTTTTTCTTCACGTTTCATACAGTATTTACTCTAAAATGAAATTTTCTTAGGTCATTGAACATTTTACTTTGCAAATATAGGCCCTTTTCCAATACTGTAAAATGAACAAAAAAATAGAAAATTCACGCCCGTATACCATCGAAAGTGAAAAATTTTGAGTATCCATTAAAGCTTAAATTGAAATCAATTTTCCAAAATTTTCAAAATTTGTGCCCAGTTTCAGATTTATAATTTGTGATTATAAAAGAATAATAATTTTAAAATCATTTTAGTGTACAATTAACTAATCTAATTTTTATTTTTTCAATTTTTCTTTTAAATAAATTGGCTGATTTATTACAAAATTTTAGAAGTCTTTCAATGTTTTTATTGAAAGCGCGCATTTTTAATAAATTAATAAATACTATTCTTTTATTGACTACTACGTCGACTTAAAAATTTTTATTAAAAGTATATGGTTCTAAAAATCAAACAGCTCAGAAGTAAAACATTCCATTAATTTTATCAAGTTTATTATGTGCATCTGCATCGTAATTCTGAAAACTTACAAATCATAAATATCAATTTTATAATTTAATTCAAAACTTCAAATTTTTGAATGAAATTATAATTTTCTACTCTTCATTGTTGATATTATTTTAAGCGATGAAATCGTCTTAAAAAAGTCTACCTAACTATACTCTATTACAGAGTATAAGATAGCTTTTTCATTTTCTCAAAGTCAAGTGCGTCTTACCACACCCAACTTGTTCTACTTATCCAGAATATCTGCGTTCTCACACATAAACATTAAAATTATATTTCTATAAACATTAATAAAAAATTATAATAAAGTAATTTAGTACCAAACATTGTTATTAGTACAATTTCCTTAAGGACCTCATCTTTAATTTTTTCGAAGTCAATTAAAAATGACTAGTAGAAAAATTAATTTTTTTATCGAAGGATCAAAATAATGTTATCTTCTCCTTAATAAGTAAATATATCCTTTATAATAAAAATAAATTTATCAAAAATATTTAATTTAACTACTGCTTATTGAAAACTTGATAAACTACTATAGCTTTTCAGGTAAACTAATGATGTATTTTGAATTGTTTATCTTCATTTCCACTTATACCTACTTTAGCAATTATACAATTAATCCAACTCAAAACAAACATTCTGCGTGCATAACAGTTTAATCCAACCAGTAAATACAAGATTTGAGCAAAACTGAAAAAGTAGGTTAGTAAAACAAGGCACTATTGGAAATAAGTATCTAAGAACTCGCTAAACGACACATAGGTATGCGTATCAGCGCTGCATTCAATCCGGCCAAGAAAGCAAGCCCCCTGAAGTTGCTGATAAAAAAAAGTTTCGCCACAAACATAAACCACAAATTTACACCTTTCGGAAAAAAAAGTTAAAAAAAAAGAAAATAATGCAAGCCCGGCCATGTGACTCGTAAAAATCATCCAGTCGCGAGTGCAGAACGCGGCCCGATGTCCAAGAAAAAAAACAAAATTCCAAGTCTCTCCCAGCCAAACCTTCTAGCCATCCCCGAGCAAGCCAACCAGCGACTCTGACAAACAAGCCATAATCCTAGCAGCTCAGCGAGTACCAAGCATGCAGAATAAGCATCAGTTGGGCGCCGACTGAAGCCAGCGCTACCCCGGACTTGTCGAAATCGGGGTGAGAAAGCGAGCGAATGCGCCCGCGCGACAGGTAGCCGGCCTGCGCTAGAGCGGTAGGACAGACTACAATTAAGTAGGTCACTCGCTTAAGGTTAAGCAGTAGGCGATCGCGTCTGCATATAGGTATATGCCTGGGCTGCGGGGGGGTTAGCGCGTGCGGCTGGTACGACCCCTTATTCGAGCAGCCGCGCGCGCGAGAAAAGAGAGCGGGGGTGTATGTGTGTGCCTGCGCCTACATGTGTGTATATAGCTATATAACGAGTGTAACATCGTTATCCGGTTGGAATAAAGCGCGCGCATTCGCGGCTCTAGGGCTCAGTGTCGGGCGCTCGGCGGGGCCGAATGCTTCCAGCTCCCGCGGCGCAACTGGGATAGCGTCACATGATAAGCAACGATGCCAGCTGCCCTCGAGCTGCGGACGAGTCTCCTGCTGCCGAGAGGGATCATGAAGAGGAGCTTGCTTCCTCGTCAGCTGACATCAATGAGAGCGCCGAGCCAGCAGCAGCAGCAGCAGCACCAGCAGCTCCAGCAGCAGCAGCAGCACCAGTTCAGCAGGTTCAGATGCCGCAGCAGAAGCCGACGACGGCGGTTCGGACGCGGCCGAGCACGCCGAGACCGGTAGCCGGCTCGCCGGCTGCCTCGCCCGCGACGATGCACCAGATGGAGCATTTCATGAGGATCAAGCAGCTGGTCAAGAATGCCATTGCCGCGAGGCATACTTTTATGATCTATGGAAGGTCGAGGGTCGTCAGGGAGAGCCTGCTCAATAGGGGATGGTGCGAGAAGTTCAGCAAGAAGAGCGGACATCCGGGTGAGTTCAGATGCGGTTAGGACCGTCATTACGGTATGACTTGTGTGTGATAATGTGTCATTTTAATTGTTACCAATAATTATGGGGACTCAGGTAGTTCTCATTAGATATTCAATTTAAAAAAAAAATTAACAATCTGGTACAGTGTAATTTTTAATTAAAACTATAAGATACTTACCAGAGCGATATTTCATTAAAATTCAAATTTATATATGGAGGGCTCAGTGCCAATGGGAGCCAAGTTCATTTTGAAAAACGGTCTTTTTTTAATGAAGAAATCCCTATATTTTTGAAATTTTAATAACAAAAACTTAGTTATCCTTGGATTCTACAATATCCAAACACTATTTACGTAAATGTTAATTAACTTGAATACATTTTCTTAAGAACATGTAAAATGGTGCTTAGTCTCCTTTGGTTCTGAACCCTCCATTTATAAAAAAGGTCACTACAATATTGGTAACAAGGTCGCTTTTACATTAGCTTAATTAAACAATTCCCTTCGATACTACCGTACTCTTTGTCGAAACACCAATAACCGAGGTATGCCGATTGATCGGTCACAACAGCAGGAAATACCGAGCAGCAGCTGTCCGTCGATTCGAACCCATCAGCCTTACTAGCCGGAATCGGTAACCTCAATGAGCGGCAAAACGAACGGCTGCTCATTTCAAAGATGCTGTCCAACCACACCGTTGACTTCCTCTGGAACGCCAGCTCTGAATGGTCCGGCTGGCCCTCCCAGGAAAACAAGACCACCATCTTCAACAGGTTCACCAGGGCAAACTTCACCTCCAAAGTAAGCTTTTCATATCGTAAAGTTTGGTATCATAAAAGGCAGTTCGCTAATGCGGGATTTTAATGTTTGAATCGATTAGGTGGGACTGTGCTCGAACGTACGCCAGATGCACTGGTACTACGAAGCCGGAATCGCCAATACGCTTTTTCCACGGTGCTATAATATCAGCCAACCCGATCAAATGCACGCCTTTATCGAGGACTTTAGGCACGTAAAAAATAAGGCCGATTGCCTTTGGTATATACCTTGATGCATTAGTTCTATTGAAAAATTATTTCTTTTCTGATCACAATAATAGGCATAGGCTATACTATACAGTACAGTTGTACCTATCATTCGGAAAATTAATTAGTTCGGCCTAATATATAAATTTTGTTAGGCCTTATAACTAGGGTCTAATTAGAAGCAATTAATTAGAAAAATTATATTAATAATTAGACAACCTAGTTTGGTCCTAATTAAAGCCTACATAATTTTCTATTCGAGCAATTTTAAAATAAAATCGATAGTCTAATAAATATAATAAAACAGCGCATACGGAACTGCTGCATTGACATTTCACATGCAAACATATTTAAAATCATTCAGCTCTGATATCTTATGGACTGGTACAAAATTAAATAAATCCTAATTAGGACCTTACAATATCCTCTTATGAAAAATAATTAATCTAAATAATAATAATAAAATTATCCCAATTATATATTTAATTTCAAATTAGATTCTATTATATAGTCAGAAGCTAACAAAACTTCAATAAACAATCCTCCTTCCGAGCACAAATTTAATTTGTTAGAATCTTCGAAATTTTATTAGATCGTACAAAAGCCCAAATTAGGATCTAACCAACATCCTAAACAATAAAATAAAATAACTTAGGTCCTAATCAGACCTCATTTAATATTCCATCCGGTCTAACCAAACCCCCAACTCACCAAAAATCAACCCTAAACCCTCTTCCCAAACCAGACTGACGGCCTGCCTCTCCCTGCTAAAATGGCTGGTGGACAAAGTGAAAACCAGCGGCGAGGAATCCGTCCGCGCCTCCAACGGCATCGTCCCGCTGCGAGCCCTGGACTTCGCCATCGGCCGCTGCAGCGACTTCATCGGCAGCAAATCCCACGACGACATCGATCAGGACCCGGAAAAAGTCTGGTCCCACCAGTGGGAGCAGTTCATCAGCTGGTACTACAAGCTCCTCCACGGACACGCCCTGTTCATCGCCAACAACGTGCCTATTCACGTAAGACCGCGGGTATACAGACACTTGTCAGAGTCGTAGACCTATGGGGTTATGACCTTGCCTATTGACTAATGGTGGGATGCTACACTGCAGAAGTACGTTCTGGCCGCGAAGCACCTGCTGAAGCGGGTGAAGAAGCACTGGCCCCAGCTGGACATGGACGGCTGCCTGAACATCTGGATACTGAAGCCAGGGAACAAGAGCCGAGGCCGTGGAATCGTGCTGATGAACAAGCTTGACGACATTCTGGCCAAAGTCAACCCGACCAACAAGACCACCGACATGCGCTTCGTCATTCAAAAGTACATCGGTTAGGCAGTATTACTTATACTATCGCTTATCCTTATGTCTATTATATTGTTAAAGAATAATAATAACGACATGACCTATTGTGTGTAAATTGGCTCGGTTAGAAGTAAACGTTACGGATTTTTGCGCTTTACATGTAATTCTCGACTCGTGCAGAGCGGCCCCTCTTGATTTACGACACCAAGTTCGACATAAGACAGTGGTTCATCGTCACGAATGCTCAGCCCCTCACCCTCTGGATGTACAGGTATATGCATTCGACTTTTCCAACTTTGTCATTATAAAAGCCGAGGGGCTGCGTCAATTTTCCTTAATAAGCGCTATAAAATCAGGGTTCGCCTCATTATGTGCTCCTCAAAGTAGTACACTTTTCGCGTGCGCCCGGCTAACCGTAAAGATCATCTAGATTAGAGGGTCAATCGGCAATTGAATAATTTTCGCTTTCCAGTTCCTATTAGGTATATGCCTTCGGGGGGCGCATAAGCGTGACCGTAATGGAAACTTGCCGAACTGGGTAATCTTTCGGCTCGGTCTAAGCCGAATTTAGCATGTAAGGGGATCAATTTTGTTGTCGGAGTAACCCACTTTTCTACGTAAATCCCCTGCGCTTCTAGTCCCGGCGGTTATATATATATGTATATAATGGACTGACGCGTATATATATTGGGTTTATCGCGTCTGATATCTGGCCTTCGCCGCGCGCTTTCATTAAGAAGCCATTATGCCTTTCGGCCCTCTTTTTGCTTATTTTCAGAGAGAGCTACCTGCGATTTTGCTCGCAGAAGTTTAGCTTGACGGATTTTCACGAATCGATTCATCTTTCTAACAATGCGGTGCAGTGTAAATACAAGAATAGCCCGGACAGGGATCCGTCGCTGCCGTCGGAAAATATGTGGGATGTTCCGAAGTTCAAGGAATACCTCAAGTAATTTTTACATATTTTTCGTGGACATTGCTTTTTATTTTAATTTTTTTTATGTTGATAAATAAAACAGTGACTTTTGTCGAATTAAAATGTAAAATAACTTTTAAGGCATTTTGAAGTTCATTTTGATTTTTTGAATAAATTTTTATGTTTTTATTTTATTTATTAAATTTAAAATGTTTTTAATTAAATCATAGAAATTTTAAAGTTCACTCATTTCTAGTTATCATGAACTTAAAATTTTTTATTTATAGATTAATATTTTTATTACATAAATATTTCAGTAAATACTGTTAACCCTTCGCCTATACACATCTATTTTTCCGAACATCTCCTACACACTGGGTCAATCTGACCCTGTTCACTTTTTGATTGCGTATTACTCCAGAAGTACTAAACCTATTGGCTTAAAAGAATTCAGAAGTATAGTTTAAATTATGTTTAAGTAATTTATATAAGTATTATAAAGGTTTTTAAAGTCTAACACCCCTAAAAAAATTCGTGATAAAAAGAACGTTTTAAAAAAATTTAATTTTCTTGAAAAATGTATGGGTCCAAATAATTCAGTGTGTAGGCGAAAAGTTAAATGCAGAATTTTTTTATTTTTTCCAAAATTAATTCATATCATGGGAAAACATAAATAAAATAGATAATAATAAAATCTTTGTTTTAAATACCTTTTCATTATTCTTTTATGATAGATTAAAACTGAAAGCTATAGCTTGATGTTATAACTATATAAGTGGCATGAGTTAGTGTACATAAAAGTGTCTTGTATCCGACACTAATTTAATAATACATTTAAGACTTTTAGTTTGTGAGTTTTAAATATTAAAATTCTAAATTATACATTCATCTATAATAATCTAATTAACTTTCAAAGTAGATTATACTTATATTAAGATATAACAATATTGCATTTAAGTAGTAACATCCGTGCTTTGTCGGACGACCAAAGCAAATCCATAGTTTTAAAGTTTCTTACATTACATCGTAAATAAATAAACATAAAGTTATAGATCATATTAATAATAAAAAAACTAAATAAATTTATAAATATGTTACAGATACGATGTTCTAAGAAAACTGCAACTCTCATTAAAAAAGTTTTAATCCATTTCATAAAATATTAATGTTCCCATATAACAATAGGCTCATAATAGGAACAACAATAGTACGCAATTTTACAACTTACTCCAACTAGAAATAACATTAAAATATCGCAAACCCAGCACTTTCCCGAAAATAGAAATCTAACAAAGCAAACGTAAAACAGAGGCACAGGAAACGGCGACGCCTGGGACGAGCTGATCTACCCCGGCATGAAGCAGGGCCTGGTAGGCTCCCTCCTAGCCAGCCAGGAAGCCATGGACCGCCGGAAAAACAGCTTCGAGCTCTACGGCGCCGACTTCATGGTCATGGAGGACTTCTCCGTCTGGCTGATCGAGATCAACAGCCACCCGGACATGAGCAACTCGACGAGCGTCACCACGCGACTCTGCCGCAAGGCCATGGAGGACACCATAAAAGTCGTGGTCGACTACCGCGAAAACTCCAACGCCGACACCGGCGCCTTCGAGCTCGTCTACAAGCAGAAACTGTCCACCTGCCAGGCTTACCTAGGCACCGGCCTCTCCCTCCACGGCACGCGCATCGCCCTGGGCGAAAAACGCTCTAGTCCTACTATCAACCCGATGGTACGTAGCTCAACCTTTCACCTCAGCCGCGTGACCAGACGTGCGCCTTTCTTCACCTAGGGCACCCTGGGCAAGAGGAAAGCGGCGGCGCTCTCGTCCCAGGAGCACGCGGCGCGCGTCGGCCCCGTCCTCGTCGACCTCATCGAGGAGCTCGAGCTCCAGCTGGACCACGAGTTCTACGAGTACCTCAAGCTGAGGTCGTCCAGCGGCCTGGCCAGGCAGATTCTGCCCCTGCCGCCCCCGCCGCCGCCTACCTGTCAGAGTCTGGCCTGCGAGGAGCCCGAGAAGCCGGGGAATCAGCAGCTGGATACGGAGACGAATACCGTTGCGAGGAGCGTGAATTTGCTGCTGTCCACGTCGCAGACGACGCTCAAGACTGCCGGGACGTCGGCTTACGCGCAGAGGGTATGCCGTTTTTTTCTGATTGCTTGGCTTGATGAGGCATTTTTTTTTTTACTTTTTATCGAGGTTTACATTTTTTTTAGTGGATTTGTGCTGCTTATTTGTTATGATGTTTTGCTTGATTTCTATCAAATTTAGAAAAGAATATGGGTATATTTAGGCGTTAAAAATAATTATACCAGCCGAAAGCTATTATTAGTTTATTAAAAAATCTAAGTAATAAAAAAGACTAATTTAAAATATTAATGTGTTAAAGGCTGCCGGAAAAGTGCTGAGAAGCGGGACGAAAAATTCACCGAATAAAAAGAACATTAAACACAAGTCGAACTCATCAAACAAAGCAGATGGAACCGTTACACCGCAGGCAGCCAAGGCGCTCATATCGAAAATCATCAATCTACAAAAGGAGACCGATAAAAGTAAAACAGCAGCTTCGGGCAATACAAAATTATATCGCGCTACGAGAGTACCTGAAAATTTCGTGTGTAATTTGAATTTATCTGCAAAAAAGTCTAGTAATGATTTGTATAATGATTTTTCCACTCAGTAATATGTTTCTATTTTAAAGGAGCCGAACGAGTCGGAAGAAACAAGTAAAATTACCGCAAAGAAAGATAAAGATCAGAAGGTCGACAAGATTAAGCAAGAAAATATCGACACAAAGGTGATTCCTGCAATTCCCAATGTGTTAATAACACCTAATAAAGAAACAAATGTAAAAATGTCACGGTCTGCAGTTCATGGAGGTAACATTAATCGTATGAAAAAACGAAGTCGCGCTGTAAGTAGCCAAGTTTTTGTTGATGTAACAGACATGTACGCCGTTGGACTTGCCGTAAATAAGTAACAAAACAGTAAAATTATAACAGTATTATGAACATATCATTTCAAAATTTTTGTCGCTTCACGTTCTTTGTAAAAAAGCATTTATTTTTAATAAATTTTTTTTAATTATACATCGTTATTTACCTTATTTGGAATACCGAATAATATTCTATCCATGCAAGTTATATCATTACCTTTTGTATAATAAAAGTGTTTTTTTTTGCAATTACACTAAAAAATTTTGAATAAACAGTTCCAAAGTTTTTCCAAATTTTTTGTAATTTAAATAAATATAAAAAAAAAGGTATCAAAAAAGTATTCAACTGCTCCTTTTATTATTCTTTTGATTTTTTATGTACAGATATATGCGTATATATACAAAGTACCCACATTAAAACTAAAAAAAATGTAACGTATTTGAGCAGTTATTAAAATAATATTTAGAATGTAAAATGAATGAATCATTTACGTTCTTTAAAAATGTAAAATTAAAATTATTTTATAATTGTCGCGATTTTTTAATAGAAACTCATACCACATGCTACACTACATACATTTTTAGTCATTGGAAAAAAAAAAACAAAATAGCAATCTTATTGCTTTTATTTACGTCATTGCAGATTATCAATTCAATATTTTAATGGTCATTTTAATATGAAAGATACAATTTATATATTTACACATACAATTATTCATACAACTTTCACAGTTATAAATCAAGTATTAAAATAGGTCAGAAATAAAAATTTATCAAATAATTAAATGACTTAAATTTTATTTATATCGTATTTTATAAAACTAAAACGGTATCGATTTAATATAATTAATCTATTAATAAGCCTAAAAAAGGTGCCTTGTTTTAGAGAAGGTTACAGTAAACCTTGCATTTCTTGCATAAATTGTAAGTATGCATCATCTTTAGTTTTTGGCTGTGGTGGCTTAACAATATTTTGTGGTTCAATAGGTAATCGTTCTGGCACTCTAACTGGAACAGCAGGTGCAGTTTTCTTTTGGCCATCTGCCCTTTTAACCCGAAGTGACGTGGGCAAAAATCTTGTTACATCCGCAGCCAAATTTCTAATTTGAGGTTTAGCTTCAATTGTAGTTGAGCTTTTACTACCATCTTTTTCTTTCCTAGTATTAATAAGCTGTGGAGCTGCTGATAACACATTTGGAGTTTTCTGGGCATTTGAAATACCTGGAATATTTGTCGGTATAGGTGGCGGAGGTGGCATGCCGGGCATCTGCATTTGTGGACCTAAAACTCTTGGCATAGGCATACCACCTGGTCGCAGCATTCTTGGCATACCCGGCGGAGGTCCTAAAATTAAAGAAATGTTAAATTAAAAAATGAAGTACATGACATTGAATAAAAACATAAATAAATTTATAATTACCTGGAGGAAGTCTTATTCCAATACGAGGAGGTGGAGGTGGTGGAATCCTCAAATGCAAAGGAGGAGGTGGAGGTCTGTACATAAGTGGAGGTGGTGGTGGTAAACCCATAAGAGGCATTGGTGCTTGTGGATTACTTGGTGGCATCATATTATTTGGCATATCAGCACTTGATTGTTCTTGCTCTTGGTCATTATTTGTAGAATCACCATCAAGTAGTGACAGTCGTGCATTCAAATCTTGAGCTCGCTCAGTTTCTCTCTTTTTATGAACAACTTCCATTTCTTTCATAAATTGGTCAATATCTTGACCAGCCATGGCCAACATCTTTTGTTGTAAACTAGTTGGCTTAACTTTTGCTAGATCTTTTTCTTTTTCCTTTTCTACATCTCTTTCATCATCTCTTTTATCTTCTTCTGTTCTATCATCATCAGCAAAACGAATCGTTCTTGATTTATGAGATGATTTTGTCTAAAATGTAAGTAAAAGTATATTTGTATTAAATATTAAAATAAAATAAATTCAAACATTAAATAAATAAAAATAACAAAAAAAAATATTTTTATTATAAATATTACTCACTCTATCGTCATCTTCATCGTCACTAAAATATAAATCAGGTGGTGGAAAAGGAGGGACTCCTGGTGGATCTCTATCTGTAGGCACTACAGTAGATGCTGCCATTGATGAATATATACTTGTTTTCTTTAAAATACTAGGAGGCACTGGAATATTCACAAGAGGATGATGTTGAGAAATGTAATGTGAATGTGGTGGATATGAATGTATTGGAGGTTGTGGCATGTCTGGTAAGGGAATTTGAGATGTTAGAGACCCTATAAAAAAATAAAAGTTAATTAATATTAATATTGAATTAAGTTACTTAATATTACAATAGATATATTTTTTTAATTTTATATACCTGGATAAACTCTGTTCATTTCATTCCCTGTAGAAGGTAAAGGGATTTCATCTACCTGAACCTGTTGAGCATGTCGCACTGCTTCAAAATAAGAAACAAGCTCCAATCTTCTCCTTTCATACTGAATCATTTGGTCTTTCAGTTCAGTCCACTTTTCTTGATCATCCTTAGCCTATGAAAAATAAAATTATAAATTCATCAATACTATTAATTTAATTATAAAATACAGATAAACATGATAAATCAGTTACAGATTATCTTTGGTATTGATTTGCAAAATAAATTATACTAATTAAAAGAAAAGAAAATGTAAAAATTTATACTTACATACATTTTTAACACCCTATCGAGTGTTTCTTTTAATTTTTTTCTCTTATCTTTTAAAACTTTTTCATTTAATGGTGGAGGTTGCATGACATTGTATTCTGTAAAATATAAATAATAATCAATAAATAAGGCCAAATGAAGATTAAAAATTATTTTGTTATAATGATAATGTAAAACAAACCCATCTGATCAATTTTTTCCATTTCTTCAATAATTTGACTAGGATCTTTTCCTTTCAATACTGCAGCTCGAACTAACTGCCTCTGTTTTTTATTTTTCTTCAGTTCTTTCTTTCGAGCTTCTTTTCCTATTATAATTAAAAAAAAAAAAAAAATATTAGTAAACAGGTATTTTTATAAACATTTAATAAGAATAACAATGTTACTTAAAAGATAAAATATTGAAATGTTTCTTACTTGCTTGGTCAGTGGGATTCATGTATTTCCCACTTTTCGTGGTGTTTATAGATCGCCGACCCATTTTGATTGTTTTATATACTTAATTTAATTATTTTACAAATATACAATTCTCACACAAAAGTATAAGGTCGAAAAATTTAAATATCCTCCAAATTTTAACTGTAGAATCATAACCTTAAAATTATTTAAGGTTATTTCGTTGCCGCTTACGATAGTTCGCTTTTTCAATTTTAAACAACAACATGTTGTGTAAAAATGAGTAAAAATCAAAACAATGACATATATACCATAAAATTATTAAGTGAAACTAGTCAAATTAATGTATTAAATAAATTTTAACAAATGTTTACATGCTAGCAAAACTCGACTTGGCATCATATATATATACATAAATATGGCTACTGCTGGAATATGGAATTACCAAACTGACAATAATATATTTTGGCAAATATATATATATATATATATACCAAACACTGGAACAAACCTATACTCCTATACAGTCCTGCTCTGTTTACCAAAGAACCAGAGTAACGTCGTATAAGGATTATAAGGTTATAATGTATACTTAAAATTTGTATAGGAGTATGGGTTTGTTCCAGTGTTTGGTCCGAAGTTATCGATTTGTAACAGTGATATTTCCAACATGTTGGTACTACTGAAAACAACTAGAAATGTTTCAAGCGTCGTACTCGTACGCCGTACGCGTACAAACGCGCTATTGTGGCCCTGGCCGCAAATATAAGAGATAAGACCCATAATGATGGCCGATGGGTACATAGCCTGGAGCTGATAACCCTTGGAAGAAAAAAAAAATAAGACCCAATGCCTGAAGATGCAACACTTTTGTTGTTCAAAGAATGACAATCACAAAATTTTACATATTTGTTCAAGAAGAACTTTATATTGGGTGCTAGCCAGCCTAAGAATTTTACTAACATTCATTCCACAAACTGGATATATTCATCCAGATGAATTTTTTCAATTTGTAGAAGTAGCTTCAGGTAAACTTAATAGTAATATTTTTATTTTATTATTATATATTAAGCAATAATAATTTCTTGCTTATTTTAGGTGATACTTTTGATATTGATGTTTATAAGCCTTGGGAATTCAATGTTACATTTCCTGTTAGGAACTCTTTATTCCCTCAACTATGTGTCAGAATTCCATACTTTATACTTGAGGGCCTTACTCCTCTCTGTGAATATTATTTTGGATTTTCGTTAAAGACTCCATACTTTCTTACATTGTTTCCTCGACTCATGATGACTATTTTGTCATTTGTATCAGATTATTGTTTGTACAAAATTTGTTTAATATTTCGTGAACCTTATGTTGATAGATTATCAATTTTTGCAAGTTCTTACGTCATGTTGGTATATGCTACCCGCACATTTTCTAATTCTGTTGAAATCATTTTGACATCTATGTTACTTTATCATGTATCACGTTGCATCGAATTTTCAAATAAGGTTAGTACATACACAATAATATCATTGTTTATGTTTACTTGAATAACATTACATTGATAAATATTTTTAGGTAGTCCATCAAAGTGATTATCTAGCTGAGAAATATTATAAAGCTAAAAATAGTGTAGAACACACTAAAGTTTACAAACTTCGTATGTTGTTACCACCACATTCTTTAAATGATTGTTTAGTCCTTGCAACAATCACAGTCTTTGGCATTTTCAATAGACCTACTTTTATAGCTTTTGCTTTTCCTCCAATATTCTTTCGGCTTCAAAGAGGACTTGGATCAAGAACAGTTGGATTTTTAAACTTTCATATCATAATTTTTATGTTCACTTTATGTGCAATTCCAACCTTAATTGGTTTAATTCTTTATGATAGTTTATACTTTGGCTATTTGATTATGGCAGAAATTGGAAAATTTGAAATTAGTATTAATAATTTTGTAGTTACTCCTTTTAATTTTTTGAAGTACAATTCACTTACAGACAATCTTAAAAACCATGGACTTCACCCGCGTTTTTTACATTTAATTATAAATGTACCTCTACTTTTTAATGTTCTTGGAATTGTAGGTGTTGTAACACTTGGAAAGATGGTGAATAGGTAATGTTTTATACTTATTTAGTTATCATTTATTTTTATAATAAAGTTTATATTAGTTATAATTTTTAGTGGACTGAAAGGAAGATGGTTGGGACTGCCTCGAATACAGAGTATTGAAAGTTTAATGATAGCTTCTTTTGCAATTCCTATTGCACTTCTTTCAATATTTCCTCATCAAGAGCCTAGATTTATTATACCTGTGATTTTACCACTAGTCTTCTTATTTGCACATTGGATTAAAAGTCCTTATACTAGTGCAGTAAATGTTGCTAAGAATAAAACAAATGTACCTAGTAAATCAAGTAAAAAATCTAAATTTGGGTTAAAGCATGTTTGGTATATTTGTAATATGATCCTGGTACTATTCTACGGTTTTATACACCAAGGTGGTGTTTTATCATTAGCAACGCATTTATCTAAGGAATTGAAAGCAAAACCTTATCTTACACATATTCACTATCTTAGTTCACATACTTACCCATTACCAATGGGTCTTCTTCATTTAAGAAATACAAAAAAAATACATACAAGTGATTCAGGTCATAAATATACACTCGCACAAGATTTTCATATTTATGAATTAGGCTCAACCGATGTAGAAAATATATATAGTAAAATTACTGAAACTATTAATCAGTGTGAAAAAGATTTACAAGTGAAAAAAATTCCTTACAGACTATATTATGCATTGCCATACAGTTTTTTCAATGAATTTTCAGATTATGCGTTACAAAATGAAACATTATCATTTAACTTTAAACTAATTAAGTCAATTTAACCACATATTTCGGTAGAAAAACTTCCAATACCTAATATTTCTTGGATTTGCCTAAATACACTCCAAGATTGTATAATGGACTTTATAAAGAATTTGTCAGATAATATATTTAATTATTCAAAAAATTTTTCTCTCACACTGTTACAAATTGAATTTGTAGATCAAAGATGATTTTGAACTGCTTTTTATACAACTACTTTGTAAGATTCCATTAACTTGAGAGGATAAAATATGAATATTTTTCTTTATTAAAATATTCAACACATATAATGCGTCATTTTATGTAATGTATATAATATTAAAATTTGTTAATTCAGTTATTGTTAGATTTGTATTTTTAGACATTCGATATTAATTTTCTAGCTTTAGATAAAGCAATTTTTTACATTTTATTTTGTTTCAATTAAATATTATAAAAAATTGTTATGAAATCCAAATTAAATTTAGTTACTAAGTTAAGTTATGTGATACATAAACAAATAATTTTGATTCAATATTAAGAGTATTCATATTAAATCCTCCCAAAATAGAAAATATTGTTATCAAACGTTGTGATTTTACTACAATTTTTATTGTAAATTTTGTAAATAAAAATATTAAGCTTGTATGTAAATAATATTACATAATAAAGTCAAAAAAAAATGACTTGGTAATTTGTATTACATATCCCAAATAGCACAAAATAGTCATATTTGCTACTGTCCCCTATAACGTTTTAAAAACATTGTAAGTGCTATTATGTACTATTTGGGTCATAAATAAGAATTCACTTTTTTAAGTTAAATAAATAAATAACTTTATTTTTATTATAAACTTGAAACATTAAAATACCAACATTATTATTTTTGTTTCACTTAAATGCTAATTTAAATTGTAATTAGATTAATCCATTGTATCTTGTTCCAATGCTATTATTTCACATAATTACAAACTATGGATAATTTTGCATTTTGAGATCAAATTTAAATTACATATGCTTGAATAAATTTTTGATAGAATAAAAAGTTATGTTATTAATTATTTTGTACAAAATACTATTAGCAATAAATTTAAATAATAAAATTTTTTCTTCTAATAACCCGTATTTTAGCTTAGTTGATATTAGATTATTAAATTAATTTTTGCATATAAAAATATTTGTCCCCAAAGTTAACGGCTTAGCCGTATTTTTTTTAATATTTTGCATATACTTTGAGTCTTGCTTACTCAACCTTATTTGCTTTAATTTTATCTTAAGCTCTTAATTTTAGATTTATCTTGAAGTTTCAGGATGGTTTGAAGGATGGTTTGAATATGTCCATGGTAAGTCTGCATTGAATTTACTGCGATGGACGGCATTTCGTGCTGCATATAATCGCTGCGAAAAGATTTAAGAAAAATATATAATTTTCATAAATTTAAAAATATATATTAATTAATAATATTTAAAATTTTGATCAAAATTGTAATTAAAAAAGTTTTATGAAAATACTTTTATTATGACACTTACCGGATTGTCTATGTAAGCTTCACAACCATAACACCATACTGACAAATCAGAGAAGCTCAGAGTTAATGGATGCCCTGTTGTTTGCTCATGCTCCAATGCATGCTGATTAATATTTCGTGCACAATGAATTGTGTAGCATTGAAGACACGTCCAGTTTTCAGCAGTGCTTGAACATTCAAGACATGGGCTATTGGTATCAATGCCAGCTGCTGGTACTTCAGCTACTGAATCCAAATGAGGACAGTCATTCAAAGGTACGACGGCATACATTTCTTCTTGCAAGAGTGCCTAGAACAAAACAATAAAATACATTATTTAGAAAGGTTTAATTATGCTGTATGGTCAAGTCATTGATAAGAAAAAGTACTTGTAAATTATCTTGTAAATAGTCTAGTAAAGTTGGTCTAGCAGAGGCTTCAGAAGAAGTACCCGGCTGATCCCCGCTACTACTGGCGCTTGTCGAACTTTCCTCCGATTTCTTATAATCGCTTTTTTTACCTTTATCAGGATTCACACATTCTTTAATCTTCAAATCGTCAAATTGAACTTGAAGTTCTAAAAGAGAATCTGTAGATTGGGAGCTATCAACAGGAAAGTTGTTTGAAAAACTGCTCTGATTGCTTAAACGCTCGGTAGGTTTGGCACGTGGGACTTTTGCTTTTGGAAGAATATTTTCTAAAGGCAATGACTTTTGGAAGATCAAATTTGGCCAATACTGTTGATGCGTTTGAAGGACGTTTTTTATTGAACTGACTGCACTTGGACACGGAATCTGATGAGCTTCTAGAGGAGTTAGTGGATCGCCTAGAAGCGCTTTTGTGCACATTGTCATTGCATAAGATATTGAATTGACGTTGTAACCACCTTCAAGGGTTAAAATCACTCTTCCGTTTGCCAGTGAAGACAACCAGTGAGTCATGTGCCCATACATTTCAGGACTGACCTTGCAGCCTGAAAAAAAGAAATATTTAGTTCAAACTGAGATAATATACGCTTATATTCTTTTAAATTATTTTATTCACCTCCTAAAGGATCTGCAATGCAAGCATCAAAGCCTGCTGAGACTAGAATTAATTCGGGATTGTATTGATACGCTATTGGCATTACCACTTGTTGAAAAGCTGCAATGTACTCAGCATCTCCCATTCCTTTCTGCATAAATAATAAAAAACTCACGTTAAAAATTATTTCTTTTTTTTTTTTAAGAAAACAATTAAATGACAGAAGATAAATAGATTTTACTAACCTTGTTCCAGGGAATATTTACATTAAAACCTTCACCTTCTCCAGAACCCACCACAGTATAATTTGCTAATTTGGAGTGAGGGAAAAAGCTGCCATTGTCGTATCGATGTAATGATATATACAAAACTTTTGGATCATCCTCTAAAATAGATTGTGTACCATTTCCATGGTGAATGTCCCAGTCGACAATTAAAACTCTAAAAAATAAAGAAATAAATAAAATGTAGATATTTAATCTTCAGAATTGCGAGAAAACTTAATTAAGCAAGTAATTCCGATTGTTTGTCGATAAAATCGAAAAAAAACGCTGATTTAAACATATATTTAAACTGACATGGAGAATGTCAATTGTTTATGTGACCGATGTTGGTTTAAGCTAATGCTTGATTTTTTTTAAACTTAAGAACGGTTCATTGTCCTTATTAATTAATGTTGCTCTAAAGCAAGGCTCAAACTTTGAGCCACATTATAATTTTTTCCAGGAAATCTTATAAAAACTAGAAAATTTTCTAATAGTGACTAAAATTTGTTTATAAACTTCGCAAAAGAAATATTTTTTTAGAAATCTATTAAAATTGATACTATTTTTTTTTTTTTCATAAATCTCAACAGTGCATTTCTTCGTTAGCGACGGCAAAAATTTGTTCTGTTCTGAACTCTAGTTTTTAATTTCGTACACTTAATTCCGAATAAAAGGTTTTAGGGCATTTTTATTAAATCTATTAATAAAATTAATTTATTTTAAAAAGTAAAAAAGCAAATAGGAAGGAAAATTGACTTGTTTTAGCGAAGATGTTTACACTCGAGTATGAGTTGAAGGCGTTAAAGGCGCCTGAGATTGATACGAGTGCTCAAAAGAAAAAATCACTTCCCCCCTTTTTACACGTCATGCTTTTTTTAACAAGAGGATGAATACAAAAAATAAAAGCACATTTTTTACGCAGAAAAGGGATGGATAATTAATGACTTTATTTAATTAAAAAAATTTTTTTAATTTCTCCTCTGAAGTTTTGATAAAAAAAACAAAAAAAAAAATTATTACTATTTATTATTAGATTTTGTAGAGAAAGGATATTTTTATCACTCTGCCTATTATCATTTCATAAATCTTAGATAATATATTTCTATGCATAAACAAATATAACAATTTTATTATTATCATTTATTTCTAATACATAATTAAATTAATTGCTTTTGCAAATTAATATCATTAAGTTTTATAATTTTAGAACCCCATGCAGACAAAATTTAGTTAAGAACCAATTATTACGTGATTCTCAAGCAAAAATCGCTGTGAAAAATATTTTTCCAAATATAAACCTCAAACCGCAACGTACTAGATTTTACTTCAAGTTTAAGAGGTGGAATCATAAATCAACACGTGTATCTTTGCTAAGTTTCATAACAAAATTTAAAAAATATCGCACCAAGAGGGGTACTGCATTACACGAATGAAGCCCTTATACATCTGTGGTTATATATGCAGTTTTACCATTTCAGTTTGCATTCGAAAATAGTATATTATGTACCAAGGGCTAAAAGTGAGCTTTTTTAGACCGAGTGTGGAATTTGCAGTACGAGTCA
>UELX01001971.1:0-36086 GCA_900480035.1 Eupelmus urozonus
TATATTAACAATTAATTATTATCAATAATGCTAAGACTAATAAATCAAGGGGCATTTTTTGTACTGCTTCCCCTTAAGAGTGAATGCACTGTGGGGACAATAAGAATTGAATGAAAGAAACTTATTTTACGTTTACTTGTTAAAAACTTAATGTCATCTTACCCTATTATATTGCTATAATTACAAAATATTTAAATGATGGTAAAATTTCTGATCTCAAGAAAAAATGAAGTACTTATTAAGTATTATTATTTTAGAAAATGAGGGAATCGTTATTTCAATTGAAAACAACAGCGATATATTTAAATATTTTTATATAATTTAAAATTAAAAGAATGAGTTCTGGTAGTTTTTCTAAAAAGGCCCTTTTATGATGTTACACCCACCTACCGGTGGGTGTAACATCTTCTTTAAGAGCGAAAGGGCGGGGAGGCTTATTTGGTAAACTTTACGACATACAAACACAGTTCGCAACTTTCTATTTTCACATATAAAAGCTTACAATCACCTGAAGCGAAAATCTTGCAAATATAGACAAAAAATGAAAATT
This sequence comes from Eupelmus urozonus, assembly GCA_900480035.1. Lineage (NCBI taxonomy): Eukaryota > Metazoa > Arthropoda > Insecta > Hymenoptera > Eupelmidae > Eupelmus > Eupelmus urozonus. Next base: position 551 of record UELX01001971.1, read on the forward strand.
GTCAAATGTTCAGTCTCACAGTTCTACTCAAATTTCCCTCAAATCATCCACCACGTGCTCTGCCCCCATATCAGAGCAGCCGCTCACTCCGCAAGCCCACATTCAGCCCCATCCACACAAACGCATCTCGATAGGCACGCGTGCAGTCATAGACGCAGGGTCGGAAGCTTGCGCGCAAATCTTGGCGTGTACAGCAGCGTGTCGACAATTAGGAGGATCAGCGTACGAGAAGCGACTCCGACTGATAATGTCCCGCTCCCCGCGTCGAACAGTATCTCTCTCCTCTCCGCTCTCCTCTCTCTCTCTCTCTCTCTATTCGCGGAGCCCCGAGAGTCCGCGACTCCCTGTGTACATGTGCGAGCGCGCTGCGTGTGGGAGTCCCGTGTCCGATCATTAGGGAGATGCTATCGGGCATTGTAAGTCACTCACGGCAGCGCGCCCGCCCGATCGGAAGGTCCGACGAGGCCCCGTGTACTCGCGATCTTCCATCGATTCTCAAATCCTCGTATCTTCTTCGCTCTCTCTCTCTCTCTCGTGTAACTGCGAGCATCCTCTGTGTGTGTCTGCCTTCCTTCGCTCTCCGGCCGTTCAAAGCCAGCACGATCGACTCGCCGTATGGATCTGAGAGAGAGAGAGGGAGTACGTAGTCTGCATTCCAATGCCAGCGAATTGGGATTCTCGCTTGTACGAAGGTAGTGTACATCTGGGAATGGAGCCGAGCGCGCAGGAAAGTTTGGTATGATTTTACAAAGGGAGAGGATGGCATAACGAAGCGCGCCGATTGGCTGGATTCCCAGCCCGGGAGGGTAAGCCAGCTGGGAGCTGGGATTTATATTGACGGGATTCCTGGGATATTGTTTGCAACGGACGTCGTTGAGGATTAAAACAATACTTGTTATTGAATTTTTCGAATTTTCGCTTGGATTGAGATGATCGGTTATGGTAGCAATAAAGGGTAAATTTTGAAATATTTATTAAATTCCGTATGAAAATTTAGTTTAGATTATATAAAATAGCGTTACTTTAGACCAAGAACCCAAGTAGTCTCCACGCACATCTTAGTTAGCACTGTCCCCATGCAAAGTCTCTTCCCCTCTGCATAAAAAAAAATCTAGCTCTTTTACAGCAGACATTTTCATAGTTTTATAGTGCGAGCACGCGCGCGCGCAAATGGGGCAGGCCTTGTTTACGATCCTACTAAAAGAGCGAAGGGACGACGAAATTATTCGCCGCTAAGGGCCAGCGCAGTAAGCGCATCACATAGGGAGAGGGAAGGCCGGGCCGATCTCCGCTTGGTATTATCGTCAAAGTGATAAAAATCTTTTTATAGCCCAGCCGGCTATTTTTCGCCGTACGAAAAGCTCTTCCGGTTCATTTGCCTTCTTACCCTCGTGCCGTCGGCTTCGATGCCCCAATTTCCAGCATCAATTCCTTTGCCGCTCTCTCTTTCCCTCTCTCGAAAAAACTCGTTTATCCCTCCTGTAATTAAGTCCCTTCGCGGTCAATGGGGTCGTCAGCTCTTCCCGCGGACACGCGCCCCCTCTCTCTCGCTCTTTTGTTCTCTCTCTCTTTTTCTCTCTGCTTTTTTTTTGTTCTTTTTTAGCTGATTCCTTTCTTTTCAAAGAAGAAGAGCGAGCCGAGGGGTGATCGAACAATGACACAAGACCGCGGCCGAGAAACAGCCGGGGAAGCCGCTGAATTAGGGGTGACGAATGAAACGCTGCGTCGTCTTTCGGATTTCTGATCCCCCCTCCTCCGAGCCCGACGGAGGCTTTCAATGCGCCAGCGCCATCGGCTGAGAGTATATTGAAGAAAATCAAGGAGGTAGTTTTCCTTTGACTTTGAGACGAAGAACGGCTCTGGCGGAAAGATAGCGAGTGTTTGTGGCGCAATTTTGATTAATGATGGGGTGATGGGCTGGCTGATTATCAAAGTATACGTAATTTATAAAGCTTTTTTTTTAATGGAAAACTAAGACTGATTTAAAAAAAAAAATAACTATCGCAAATTTTCTTTATAAATTTTCTTATCCAGTCTTATACTTACCAAAGAAGAAATGGTATTTCAAATAATTTGCAGAGAAGGTTACTTACCTAGAACAGAAAAAAATGAAATATAAGATTAAATTATAATAACAATATAAAATTTTGAATTAAATTCTCAAGTTAAAACATCAAGGGTATGTTCAGATTGGCAAGGTTTAATAAACAAAATTTAGTATTTAATACTTTTACAAGATCCGACCATTTACCAAAGTAAACAAGAACTGCCGCAAGTCACGTAGGGAAATATGATTTCGCTATCGTTCGCTCGCTTAAACGACCCTTGCATCGTTCCTCACGGCTGTAAATAAAAGGCTAAGTAAGATAAGTATAAACGCTATGCTACGGCGGCGGTGGACATTCGTTAACCGACATGCGATATATCCACTATCGAGTTTCTGATTTATGTAGCGCGCCGAGATGCGACTACTTATCTCTTTCTGTTCATGTCCTATTCAGGACTTTCGCCTTTTACACTGTGTCACCTATAAGATAGGCGCGAGAGCTAGTTTTGGTTACATAGCGACATTTCCTTTTATGTATTCATTTACTTTCTAGAATTCGATTCACTTTCATCTTATCGTTTTTATAAAAATGAAGGGCTAGTATTTTAAAAATAAATAAATTTGTGTCCGTCCTGCAATTATTGCATACTTCATCATGCCATATTGTATTATTAAGGCGCGTTTAAGAGGGGAATATTGTTGCAGTATTGCATCATTACCCGCTGCATACGTATTACCGAATTCTGAAACTCGATATGCTCAGCACGTGTCGATCTTCTCACCTGTAATTCAGCTCTCCGATCCAGCTCGTACAGTTACATTCGATTAAAGATCTCCAAAGAGCCGTGCTAATAAAGTTGTAAGAAATACGACTAACCCTAATAACTCGTCAAGGAAAGTATGCATCGAGTTCGATCTTGCGCGCCTATAAACATCGCAGCGCGCGCGCGCGCCCGGAATAAAAAGGGCGGCTTGAAAAAGACATTCATATGAGAATTTTATTCGACACCGCAGAGCTCGCCACCCAGAAAAACGAAGCACAAGCTCCCTTCGATTGCTCTCCCTCTCTCACTCGTAAATCCGATCGAGCGTATACTTTTCGAAATTGCAAACGCGAGCTGCTCTCCCAGCTGCTGTGCCGAAGAAGAAAACGTCGACGATCCGGCTTTCCGCTCTCTGGTCCAGCAATCCGATAGTCGTTAATCTGCGCTCTTGCATTATTGCACGTGTTGCTCTTAGCGGGCGCGCGCTGATTATCCCAGGGTGTGGGGGAGAGATGGATTATTTATTGCGTTCGCGCCGTCCAGCCAGTCAATAATTAGGCCGCGCTGAGCTACGGCGCGCTCTGGGTTATGCGTGCGATCATCGCGCCCCCGAGCCGCGGCAATAAAGTCCGGAAGACGGTGTTTTGCGCGCGGAGGATTTTTTTTCGGGAGAGCTTTTTGCGGGCGAGAGTGTCGTGATGCGGAGTTCGGAAAGAGTCGACTTTTACATGCATAATGTAGCTTTCTTAAAGCGATTCGTAGAGAAAATCTCGTTTAAATGAACGCGTTTATTAATTTTGTTTATTTAACAGACAATTAAGTGACTTTTTTGGTTTTCCTTGCTCTAATAATTTTTAGTAATATAATTTGAAAAAACATTTATAAATAAATAGATGAATAAAAACAATTTCTAAAAAATACTATTAGAAAGTAAAAACATAAAATAATATGATTTTATACAGTAAAGTAGTCGTAGTATAAGAAAACTGAATAAATTTATTGTTTATTTTTCATAGTACACATTATTCATCCGGCAAAATAAAATAAAAATGTTATTTCAGCAAATTTTATCATAATATCATAAATCAATAGAAAATATACAGTCATAGAGACTCATAAAAACGAAAATGGAAAGAATATTAGAAATAGATAAAGGGGAGAAAGTGATAATTTGGCAAGAAAACCGAGAAATAGCGTATTATAAGGGATAGATAGATAGATATAGACGAGCAGAAAAACTTGCTGGGGTGCCGTAATAGCGGTCGTCAATCAGCGACTGGAGCTGTTTGTGTGAATCATTGCTTACGTGGACTTTTATAAAAGTTAACGAATCACTAACTAAAGTTAGTAGTTTATATGCTATTTTTGCACTCTGCTAAAATATACAATTAATGTTCCGCGATACAATGTCTATATACTGAATTTATGGATATATTAATTGACAAAATACCGACTGTTTTTACACTATTCAATTTTAAAAATGTAGAGTGATTTTGGTTTAAAAAATGTAGTATTAGTTTTGTCAATATGAGTATGCGTATATGTATTACTTAGAAATTCGTTAATATTTCAGGACGATTAAATAAAAACCTTTTATAAATTCACCATAACAATACTTTTTAACGCAGACATTTATTTTACTCTCTGCGCGTATCTAAGTTAAATATTTACGCTGTACAATCAACCTCATTACCGCAAAAGTTTATTCGCTAAAAAGGTGCGGTGCTAACGAAGTTGCGGTCGCAATATGAACACAAGAAATAAAAATTCATTCTGCGAGTGCGTCCACGTAATTATATTTTAAGAGAAAATTTTCACGAAATCACGCAGCTGGCAGTTAAAATCAACAGTCGGTCGATCGCATTTTAATTATTATTTGTCAATTCTGTGTGCACGCACGAAAATTAATTTTTCCGACCGTCTGCGTATAATTTCTTTATGAAGAAAATGAGTACAAATTCTGTTTCTGTTATTACCAAGTTTTTTGCATGTAAATTAATACTTATAAACTTGTACATACAAATACACGAGATTTTAAGTGAGAAAAGATGTAGTTTTCTACAGAATTTTTTAAAGAATTTATTTTACTTTATGTATGCATCTAAATGTACAAATTTTAACGAATGATGATATTTTATATTCCAACTGTAGTATATTATATAATTAGTACATACACATTTTCATATTACGATGTGCAAGTACCACTTACATTAACATTAACAACGTCTATAAACAAATGAGTGATAATATGTGCATTGTCAATATACCCATTGTAGAATGTGGACACACCGTGCGTTTATGCTTGTCGCTATTACTCGATTATATATAAGCACATATTACATTACACCCACCCTCACATACACATCCAAACCGCCACAAACAGCCAACGCAGAGCTCCACATACAAACTCTCTTCCCCAACCTCGCAGGCAATACCTGCACGTATATATGTGCGCGCTTCGAAAACAATAAAGCCCCGGACCGTCGTTCGAGAGTCGGCGCTACTTGCCCGCGCCCTCCATTCAATTTAGATCCCGCTCGTCTCTGCCCCCGCGCACATACACACACGTATATACGTCATATTTGTTCTATTTATCGTAAGGCTATCCCTCTGGCGTATGCTTCTCTCTCGCCGGCTGGAGAACTGCGCGCGCGCCTTTCTACTGAAATTTTTTTCCTGCCTCCGAGCTTCTGCTTCTTTTTGCTTGTGCAGGGCGCCGGTGGCTTTCCCCGTGTGCCTTGTTTATATTGGTATTCGAGTTTCTCATTGTTGCCAGGATCGAGGGAACGAGGGCCAGCTCCGCGGTAGATTGGTTATTTTTTGCCGGCGCGCGCATGCGAATATATTTGGTGGCTTGTTAAGCAAACGGGAAAAATACCAGTGATTAGTTTGAGCTTTTTTTAAATTTACGTTTTATGAGAGTAAAATTAGATCTGAAATTTTATAAAATTTTCAAGATTTAAGATTTATTTAAGAAATAATTAAGATAAATTTAATATAATTTTTATTATGTTTCTAAATTAAATGATTTAAAAATAAAAAACGTATTAAAATATCAAAATATTAGTTAGACAAAATATATGTAAGATGCAATGAAAAAAAATACTGCAAAACTTACATTTAACGAGATCAAGTTTTTTTGAAGAAAAACAATTACGAAAACCTATTTATTTATTTAAATACATACCAATTCCATTCTTGATTAGCGTAGCTACGCGGCCGCGGAGCTTAATTTAACTAAGATAGCCTTTGGCCATTTCAATTTAAAACCAAATACAAAATAAAAGAGCGTATCTTCTCAACCAATCAGCACTCAAACAATAAAATAAACATTACACATTTTTCCAAAGAAACAATTCGAAGCTAAGCCTAACCTTCAACACTTAAAAAAAACCTTAAACTGTCCTAAGCCAACGCGAAACGAAATTAAAGCCGCGACAACTATAGGCTCTCGCTAGTCCGCGCAAGTCTCCCGAAGATCTCCGATGGAAGGCCGCGATACACGCGTCGCCGGTGTATAATTACACGAGTTAACGCGAGTTTCCGCGAGTCCGCGGCCGCCAATTTCAATTCGAACTTGCCGAGCCCCGGGTAACCCTATATCCAGCCGCGCGCACGTGCACAGCCCCCGCGAGCGAGCCCAGGGAAGAAGCGCGCCTGCCTCGAATAAAGACGTGGCCCCGAGATAGCCCGCCGATATATCTCCGCGCGCGGACGGAGCCCGTCTGCCAATTAGGTAAATTCAATATAATTAAGTATATTCTATCGCGGACCGGCGATCTCGGAGTCCTCTGGCTTCTTTTCGTGATCTCTTCCTTTCTTTGATTTGGCTCGTTCCGCGCACTTCTAATGCGTCACGATTTTCCGCCGCGTTGGAGGGACGATTTACATAGTTAATTGCACCGCGGCTATTGTCGCTGGTAGAGTCGTGTTTTTCAGGAATCGAATGAAATTGTTTGTGGTTCTGAGAGATTGGTGAATGTAGTTTTTCATTGGTGACTAATGCGGTCGTTATGAAAAAAATCGATATCTGATTTATGAGGAGAAGGGTAGAAGGTTTTTTCTTCTGTTGGTCTATTGTTCCGTGAGAGCACTGATAGGTAGATTTGCTACTGGAATGTTTGAAGATTAGTATGATAACGTGTACGTTCTTTTTCAATTTGTTTGAGTGATAAAATTATTATTGTCACGTGAATTTAATTGATTAATCCGTTCCTTTGTTATAAAAAGAAGTTGAATGAATACAAAGAACTTATTCACAAAAGATACCATTTATAGCTAATTAACTGTCTTAAGAATAGAATGATTTAAAATAAAAATAAATAGGTGGAAAGTAATATTCATAAATATCCGATGTATAAAATCAGAGAGACGATTTACTTTATATTTTATTCAATATTTTACACTTAAAAAATATTTTTCAAACCTCTATATTTATCGTCCTTGAACACAAGCTCTCTTTTGCCCTTATTAAATTCCTTCAGAATCAGTAGACGGCCAAGAAACGCTGCTAACGAAATCATAAAACGCAAAGGAAAAAAGGGTCTATCAACACACGATCTCTGTTGGATCAGGTCTTTAATCGAATATTAACGTTTGATTGGCCGGCGCGGATCTTGCCGATCATTTCTCTCGAAGGCTCTGCGAATGCATGTACAAGAGCAGCTCGGAAAACTCGTTTGATGATTCATATAACGCGGGAGCTCTGCTTAATGCGCCGATAAAACTTTGAGCTGGCTTCTGTAAACGCGTTAACATCGAGAGATCGCCGCGGCTAATATCATCGGGAAGACGTTTACACGGCCGGCGGCTTGCGATGCGTTTCAGACTTTTCCTTTTAATGCGGGCCTCGGCTTGGGAGAAGCATATTATTAGCGATTAAATTTCAAATATTTATCATTGTTTTTTCGTGACAACTTTGTTTTCTAGAGGGGGTTTCGAACTTAATTATTCTGTTTACAGTTTTGCATGGAAGATATTAATTTTTAAGTGTTATGTTTTGAAAAGTTAATCTTGGTTTATATAAAGTTGTTGTAAGGAGTGTATACATGGCTTTTTATAAAAAGTTGTTGCATTATTAAATACAAATTATTACACACAAAATTAATACGCAATGTTCTTAAAGACTAAGCAATTCTTAAAACTTAATTAAAGTAAATAAAATTTCTTTTATTTTAATTTGTTTGAACAGAAATCTTATCAAATTTTGTTTAATTCCAAATTCACAGATAATAAAACTAAAATACATACGACCCTTAATTTGATAGCACCCACGCAGCTCATTAAAATTATTCACAAAGAAATTTTTCAATAACAACAATAACGCGATAATCTATTAATTACACACATCAATAAAATAAATCCTTTAACTTTAATCCAAAGCAAACGCACCGCATCCTTCCCTTCCTATCACATTATCCTAGTGCACCTCACAGATCACCCTGTCATCATCGTTCTCAACATAAATTAAAAGCTCTCGGCGCGCACGAGGCGAACCGATCCGGCGATAACGCTCACATATATGGCTACCCGACGCGCGCGGCTTTTCATTTTCTCCGCGATCCATCCTCGAGCTCTCCGCAAGCGCGCATGGAAAAGAGCCGCGCGCGCAGCGGTAACAAGCTCGCTGCGCATAATCACTGTCATCAGCGCCGCCGGACTAGTCTCTCTCTCTCCCTTCTTATAACGAGGTGAAAAACTCGCCCCGCCGCCTGTGTATATCCAGCGCGAGCGGGAGAAGGAAAAAATGGGATTACAAGACAGCGATTAGCGAGTCGTTATAGCGCCGGCACGCGCTCCCGGGCGACGGAAATTCTCGATTACGTGTGTGCTGAGCTTGGCGGTCGTTTTTGCCCGCGGTCCTAATGGCGAGATTTCTTCGATGGATGACTTTTTTCCGTTCTTCTCTTTTTTTTTTACAAGAAAGTTGGAAGTTTATGAATAGTCGTTTACTGGATACGATGGACGTTTCTTTTATTAACTTTTAATTCGCGCTTTTTACTCGAGTCAATTACCGGTTAGAGTAATGGTAGTGGTTTCTGATTGAATTTTAAAGTGGTTTCTTGCAATCGGTAGTATGCTATGGCTACGGCAGTTTTTTTAGTGGTTAAATAGATCTGGCTATCTGTGACTTATTAAAAAGGATTTATTAGGTGGAATATTTTTTTATTTTTTGTTTAATAGTTTCAATTTGAGTGAAACATTTCCCCATCATGTACGATCATATGATAGAAATTATAATTTGCATTTCACTAATTTTAACAAACGAATTGAACTCACGCATTTACATTATATTTCGGAAATGCGACAGATAAAAATAAAAAAATAACACGTTTTAAATTAAAATTTATACGTTTACTTATTTACTTATATTAAAATAATAAATCATCGAATATAGCGGTGCAATCATAATTTTCGAAAGTATTACAATAACTGTAAAACATACCTTCATAAATACAAACTTACGATATATCCCCTGCAAAAGCGCAGGGATTATCGGAAAATCTACCGGGGAAACACAAGCGTCAGCAATCGCGGAATTCAATAACATCGCTAATTCCAAAATAATCAAATGTAATCCCTTTTCGCGTGTGTACGCGAGAGCGCTGCACAATCAAGTGGAAAAAAGAAGGAAGGAACCGCTGGTGCAAGCAATCGTATTAAACAAACGACCTTATCGCCGCGATCTCGTTTCAATTAACGATTTTGCCGAGAAGAGAGAGAGAGAGAGAGAAAGAGAGAAAGATCGGATCGACAAACGGAACTTCATTTCCCGCGGGCTGTGCTACGCTATACAGGGAGGGCGTGTGTATGCCAGTGCCTGTGCGCGAGCGTGTGTGAAGGTGTCCGATAAGGCCTGACCCCCGCGAGGAGCGAATCGGAGAAGTTGCGAAACGATCTAACCGACCTGGGTCACTACTCGGCTAGTCACGTCTCAGCGATCGGTAATTGAGGAGGATGAAGAGAACGAGAGGGAGAGAGAGAGAGAGAAAGACTAGAGTACTGAGGCCGCATTTATGCTGTAGGGAAGGAAAGCAAGGACAGAGATATGGAAAGAGAAGGGCGAAGAAAGGCAGGAAGTGATGAGAAAGAGAGCAGGCGCCTACTCATTGGGCCACACAACAACCGCGAGCTATTCGTGACTGATTCGTCGATGAGCTCCGTCTGTCGGTCATCTCTCGGAGAAAAACAAGCGCGGCGTGGCCGAGAGATCTATATTTTTCCGGGATGATAAGACATGCGATAAACGTCTAGCGATGTAATTTGCAGAAGTAGATCGTTGTTCTAGTATTGTTTTGAACATGTCAATTTGTACTTGACATAATATTTCTTGCTATTAAGTTGGATGTACTTAGTTTATGCTTATCAAAATATATATAGAATCTTTTTATATCTAAATAGCAGTCATAAAAATTTTAATTTACAAAATCATGCTGCAATTATCTTATAAATATTAGATTGATCTTTCTGCGAGATTCGGAGAACCCAAGCTGGCATTCCTCTGTGCGCTGATCGAGGTAATTCGATGGAGAGATAATCACTTGTTTGTTTCCACTAAATAAATATAAGTATTGATTATTTTAATTTGATACCTATAAAAAATTTTTTAAATTATCTTTCGATAAAGACGTATGCTTACGGTTACTGCATCGTTGCTGCCAAGTAACGTTATAGCAATACCAGAGATTGCTCTAACGGATCCTAATTTTAGTACGTCGTTGTCTGGCCACGATAGCACAGAAATGTACAAATCACCATTCTGACCTACTGTGTACCAAACATCACCGTTTATTGTGTCGTTTTGGAATTTCCAAGGTTTGCTGTAGTAAATGGCTTCTCCATTGATTTCAAGCCATTTTCCTTTAGTACAACACATAATTTTTGTAAAAAATTTTATGTATCGACCAATCATTTGGAATAAAAATTGTAATTACCCATTCCTCGTAGTCTTTCTTCAAAAATCGGTGGTATTATGCCATCTTTAGTCGGACTGACATTCATTAGTAAATTTCCTCCACAGCTGACAGTGGTTACTAGTTCTTTAACAAGCTCTTTTAAACTCAAGAAGTCTTCTAATCGAGCGTTTCTGCGATAACCCCAAGACTTACGGTCAATAGTCATGCAATTTTCCCACTTGTGTTTTTGTAGAACACCTAAGTGATTAATTGAAATAAAAAATGATATTTAATGCCAGTATAGTCTGATGAAATTCATTCTAATAAACAAATTAATTATTAACTAATTAATTTGTTCATTTGAAAGTTAAAACTATATTTTTATACCAGGGTTGTACTTGTCAGAGCAGGTATAGAAATCTCCGTGTTTACATGGAGTCTCCACTCCCCATCGATCATTAGTGACAACAGTTTCTTTAACTGGACTTTCGTTGTACAACCAGGCAATAAAGTCTTTCGATTTCCAGTATACATCTGATGCTTGTATCGAGCCGTCGGACCACACAATGTCAGGTTTATAAGTCTCAACAAGTTCTTTTAGTTCCGGGATAATTTTGTTGGTAATGAATAAATTACTAGAAAAAGAATTTTTCTTGTCCTGCAGCCATAATGGGTTGAACCATTCAAGTAGAGAGTGATAAAGACCGAATCTCAAATCTGTTTTTCTTATTGCTTCTGATAATTCGCCTAAAAACGTGGATAATATAATACTTCAATGACTTTTTAATTTAAATTATCTAATAAATGACAATATTTTTAATAAATGCAATACCAACTAAATCTTTATGAGGTCCTACGTCCATGGCATTCCATCCAAATGAATATTTGGAAGGCCAGAGAGTGTAACCTTCATGATGTTTGGTAGTGAGAACGATGTATTTTGCACCTGCTGCTTTAAATAATTCAGTCCACTGCGAAGCATTATAAAATTCAGCAGTAAACTCTTTAGCGAATTCTTGATAAGTGAAGCCCGGCTTATAGTGTTGATTCATAAAATTTACATAAGCCGAACTATTAGCTAAAAAAAATTAATAATTTCAGAAAGAAGAAATAAATATAATTCTTTTTAGAAAAAATGTTGACGAAAAATTGTTGTGTATATAAAATACCTTTCCAAAACTGCCAAAACCATTCAGATCCAAAACTTGGAACACTGAAAACACCCCAATGAATGAAAATGCCAAATTTGGCATCATCATACCATTGAGGAAGAGGTCGAGAATCTAAGCTTTTCCAATTAGGTACGTATTTTGTCTCAGCATTACAGTATGTCGTGACTAAATAGAATAAAAGAATAAACTTCAAAAGAATCATTTTCTTCAGATGGAAAAGAAAAACTTTCACTCAGCGTTGCGTTAATCAAATTACAAACTGTGGCATTTTGTTTTCTCAATTCTTCTATTTATAAGCGTATATTAATCTTATCGTTCATTAGCTTGTATTTTGGCATACAATACACTGTATTATGCGATAGTCCCATATTTTTCAATAGCAAATATAATCTAATCGAACAAGTCATTGAGCGCCCTTATCGAGTGACTTGCAGCTATCACATAAAATATAAGAGACTGCTGTGTTATGTAAATAGTTGATCATAAAAGTGCAGATAGATAGAAGAAAAGAACGCATTATGAGTTGATCAAAATAAATCAGCTCTGTTATTATCGTTCACTGATGTTTCTACAACTACTTGAAGTAGCATTCTTATCAGTACTGTATAATCTTGGAATTAAATCAAATTAAGTATTTTAATATATGAGTATTATCTTAAATAATAAGTCTAATTTGTATATTATAGGTGAATGAATTTAACATATTTTGTTACTTGTAAGGTATAATAAAATTTAGCTATGAAAATATTATTTTTTTTATTACAACATATTTAAATAACTCTCCAAAATTAGATTGTCTAAAACAGATAATATAAACTGTGAACACTGCTCGTCTCAAGCATCATCACTGATTCAAGATACATCAAACATCAATCATTACCCTTCTCTAATAAACCATCTCTATGCCCATCAGTAAATTACAATATCGCATCTGAAAAACCTTCTCCTGAGCCCACACTCAAAGAAAAGCCAGTGCTACCACCCTCCCCACGATGTCCATAAATCCCATCCTACATTCACTTCTCTCCAGCTCCGAACACGTGAAAGATCAGTCTGTTCCGTATGCTTGCCGGTCGAAAATCCCGCGAGCTCGCGGTTGGGCAACCAACTCTTGCCTGAATGGCGCGCTCTGTTACGCGGAAGTGCACGTACAGGGCGCGCGCTGCTAGAAGAAAGTACATATATGCACGCGCACAACAGATCGCTTGTCCGCCGAGCGATGACACTAATGCGGGTTAACGACTGCCGCGCGCGACTGGTAATACCGCTGAGTACGCTAGTTCCCGGAGCCTTCAAATCCAGAGACACTCCTAATGCATGCGCGCGTGACGTTTTTCGCCGTGTAGAAAGTCGCGAATAATGAGCTCGCGGGGATTTCATAATTCACGAATCCCGAGAGCTACCGCGAGCGCTGACAATTCGAATTTGTAAGGTTAGTTAGCGGGGGGTTGCGGCTGAGGCGTTCATGAATATTGTGCGCAGAGGAGGTATGCGAGAGAGGCACGTACGTAGCCGATTGTTTCGAGAGGCTTGATTTATAAGGCTCTAATAGATTTGGAAATTAAATAAATGGCTGAGCCGAGCGCTGAATATGTATTGCGCGCTTTTGGGTCTTGAGTATTTGCATTGGATTTTTGCGCTGTTCGAAAAAGGAAACTGAACGAGAGGGTAAATAATTTTGCGCAAATATTCGTTATTAGGTATTCCTATTTCAAAATCAATCAGCATTTAAAATTCTGTTTACGTTTTGCAAAAGATGCAGACTTTTTTTGCAAGGCATGTCGTTTATTCCTTATCGGTAGCTCTAAAAGTACTACCATTCTAGTCTATGCTATAAAAATTTTATTAAATATAAATTGAAATCATTTCAAATTAACGTTTAATTAGTCAAAAGAACTTTGAAAGATATAATTACTAAAAGTTACTTCCGCACAATTAATTGTTCTTGGCTCCGCTCGTTTCAGCAAAATAATTATCATCTCACTAAATAAGTCCTCACTTTCCCCATTAAACAAACTCCAAATTAAACTAAAAACAAATCTAAAGTCAAACCCATAAATCGTCCAGCAATATCCAGGAGTTTAAATCGCGCACTTGACTATTAGATCGGCCCCATCAATTAATGCCCACCGTAAACAATACACCCTGCCCCCGAAACTCTCTTCATTCATCCGCGGCAAAGGTGGTACTTATCTGCACACCTCGCGCACAAATCTCGCGGCTCGCGGAACTGGGGCGTTCGCAAAAACCGAACTTTCGCAATTAGCGTAATGAGGGCTTATTCATAATCGTTGTCGCCGGATGTATAAAAGAGCGCTTGCGGAATGAAAAGAACCACGGCCCCGCGAGATAATAACCGGGCCGCGTTACAAAAAGCCGCCGCCCAGGCTTACACACGTGCACACACGAGCCTAAAAAGAAACGAGCGAGGCCCTCCAAGGGACGACGGCGGTCTTAGGGCCGCGTGTCAGGAATGTAATTCACACGCCGCTGGCATTCCGGCGCGTTTCCTTTGTGCGACAACGAGGCGCGACTTCTTTTTCGCTCTCGGTTGCGATCTATAATTCCCGCACGTCCCTCGCTCACGAAAAATGCGCGCGCGCGCGATGCTCGACCTAGTTTTTCGCCAGATCTGACGCTCTCTGCTTTCTTTGGTTTTCGCGCGTGTCGAGTGACAATGCGATTGTTGGCCGACTTTCGACCTTATTTCCCGCGTGTCGGCTGTTATGATGCCTGTGTGTATTTCGGCTTGAATAGCTGATGGCGAAGTGCGGTGCGAAAGTTTTTTTTATATTTGCTGGGCTGACTGATGTCTAATACTTTTTAGGTTGGGTAAACAGTTTGTTTGAACGTGTGTTTTTTTTTACTGTGGGCTTGATGTTTGATTTTGTCTCGGTCATTGTATTAGCAACTAAATTTTTATAAAACTTATCTACATGTTATTAACTCTCAAAATTAAAGCATGTATTTGCTTTTTAGTTAATTAATATTTTTTTAAAAACAAAAGAATGATTACACATTTTGACGATTACATGCCAATCTTCTAGTTATGAACAATAGCCCAACAATTAAAGCATCTGCAGGAAATAATTTTTTCAGATCACAGTTTAGTTAAAAAACAGAATTTGACAGAATTTATTTTTTTTTATTTATCTACTAGTGATAAATGCATCTGCACTACGAGTAACAAAAAACTTGGTGCACGCATTATACAGTCAATGCTAACCTTTATGAGCTTCTGTAATTGACAGGTTAGATTTATCTGTGTATTTCCTCTTGTTTTTAGGCCATAATAAAGATGTCCTCAGAGGTTACGTTTTTAGATTTTGTATTCAGAGCTGCTTGAAGCGGGTCACATCGTTTACAGCAATTACTAAATTAGCGAGGTAGGATAGCATTAGCCCAACCAAATGTTTTAAATATTTCTTTGAGCCAAATCAGGCATCAGTTCAGGACACGCAAATTTGTTCTGTATCACAGACTTCTATAAGTGGCAGCCCAACGAAAACTAGGATAGACGAGAATAATAAACGAACTCGTCTACCAGCACTCGGTATTTCTATTAGGTTCGCATCCGTTGCCGAGCATTTTATTTATTAATGATTTCATGATTTCATTATTCAGTAAGTGATACTATCTCTGTTGCTTCCGTTAATTATTTTATATGATTTTATTTTTTATATTCCCTGCATATATAGTTCCGTAAAGCACTCTTTTTTCAAAATTTACTAATAAAATTTGTTAGAATATATTAAACTATACATAGAGTACGCTGAGGAGCTTTTTAATAACTAAAAGCTTGGCATAGCAATTTCTATACATTCGTTTTTAAACGCCAAACTGCTTGATAAAGTTCCTTTAATACTGAAGGCACCTTGTGCAACTTACGTTTAGACGGATTGAAGTAAAAAATTTTCTATAGTTTCTGAGCTCATAAATATTTTTTACAAAATTATGTGAAGTTTCATAAAACTTTTATACGTTATCAACAATCAATATCAATTTTAACTAAAACTACTTCGGTCTATTTACATTTTCGAGTAAACGTAATATGCCGCGCTTCATACACTTTTATTCAGACGATGTAAAGTTAATAAGCGCGAGTTCACGTCGGTGATTGCAGGCAAACGAATCAGCAGAGCGGCTCAAGAATTTCCCTGCAGCGATTTACTTTGTAAATACGAAATCCTTCTTCCATTCCTGCTTTTTCCGCCTGCTTCATCCAGGTGAACTGGCCTGTTTTATTTGGAGCTAAAAGAGATACAGCGACGTAAATTTACATTCATTTATTAAACCGAGAGGAAGATTTTTATGCAACAGGAAATGAAGTAGTATAAAAGTACTTTTAATTAAATCGATGTTGAAAATTTATGAAATGATACTCCGAACGAATGAAACTTTATGAACTGAATATACATGTTAAGCCTGCGTTGATTTGCATTGAAATAAGAGATTATCAAAAAAATAATACTACAACTTATATGCAGTACTATATAGTTAATTTTCGTGGAGGACATAGTAATATACCAATTTTAATTTATTTAAATATTCTTGCTGCAGAAACGTTGTAACGTTTAATCTTTGTTCGATCCCTTTTGAAAAATTATATTCGTTTTATTGTAATAAGATATCTAAAAAAATTCAATTTAATGTATTTACATGAGCCATTTATGATTATTGATCAATCAATAATTACAAATGGCTCACAAGAAACATTAAATTTAAAAAAAATACATTTCGTGTGAATGCAAGTACTTAGTTTATATGTACGTATTTTCGAAATTAAAAGCAGAAAAAAATTATTTCCTTTAACTAATGAATTGTACAGTCAAACTAAATAATCATACTTAAAATTGTAGAATTTATTATACCCCACTAATATTCATGTTTCGATAAATTAATTGCTAGTAATTTAATTGGTTAATTACCAGCAAATACGTACGAGCTCGAGACACGCTGCCATCGAGTAATTTAAAAACAACATAAAGCCAATATTTCTCATAAACGAGCCCGGCGCACTCGGCGTTCAATCATTTGGAAACATTACAGCGCCGCGGAGACAGTAAAATAAAATCGCTCTTACCAAAGAGAGGATCCTCGAGAAAATCCTGAATGCCCACGTCGAGCAATTGAAGGAAAACAGGATTCGCGTTGAACGTCAATTCCGGCTGGTACTTAATAAATGAAAGGGCCCACACCCATCGCACGAATCTTTCCAAGTGGCAATGAATGGAGAATAATTCTCCGGCGATTATTTCGCTGCTGTGCAAATACCGGCTGAATGACGCGCGCGCTACCGCGAAGTTATGAATGTCGCGCGATCCGCAATTGTATAAGTGGCTTCTTCGAGGACGCAAAAAAAAAGGGCGAGGAAAAGGAGACGCGGAAGGTGGGACCCGACGCGAAGAGTGGCTCGTTCGCACGGCTGTCTGCCTGGCGTGCTTGTCTATTGCTGGGTAAATAGCGGGTGTTTAAGTAGAGATTCCAAAAATTAATTAAGTGTAAAAGAATTTTTTGATAAATGTGATTGTGTTGTGATACAAAACACGGGGTTAATTAAGTATATACATTCGTGATAGAGTAAAATAAAAAAGTGTATTTCTTTTTAAAAAACTAACGTAGGAACAGCTATAACTAGCTGGTGGTATTCATAATAGTTTTTAACGCTCTTCAGAGATAAAATTAGTAATCTCTATAAGTTTAGAAAAGTAAAAATTTCTATTGTCAAGATATGTTCTTGCAAATTGCATTTAACAAATACAAAAGTATCTTCACCCAGCCAGCACGTAACAAAGTAGACTATGATAGCCCAGAATAAATTTCAATCTCGATATAACACGATTATTTCACGCACAAGATTGTCCTGCAGAGACAATAACTCAGGCTCGTCCTCGCAACGCCCGTCAAGTTCTCGCAATAGAGAAATATAAGACCGCATTGTTCTGAGGAAAAAATTGCCTTGGTCCTATTACGATTATCATTCCTATTATCGTTATTCTTGGTAAAACACAGCACATCCTGGGCTCTTCTGTAATTTGTAGCTTTCTTTTACTTCTAGGGTTGTTCGCGTCGCCCTAATCGCTTGATCTTATAATTTTTACCAAGAAAAAACGAAGCTGACATTCCTTTATTTTAGAATGTCTCGTTTGCATTAAATAACGTTACCGTAATGTAAATTAAACTTTGACTATTTATTTTCATACATACGACAACGGGAACCAGTTAATAAGTTTATAAAATATTATTCACAGTGCAAAGTCGCTTTATAACTTACAAGTATACGTACAGTAAATCTACAAGTGCGAGATAAATTAATTTTCATAGCGTAACTTTCACCGGGAATGCAGATATAACGGAATTTTTTTCCATCATAAACACAACACGAGCCTCTGGTTTATTAAAATTTACAACCGCAGAGCTTTTACTATACCTCCTATCCAGCTACCACGCAAAAATGACGCACGCTCGAGCGATGAAAATTTTCACGCGATCTGCACTTCGAAAAAAAAAAGAGTCTCGCTATCGAGTCGAGCGTGAGCTATTAAAAGGACACGCGCTTACGACGGCCGGCGCGATAAGAGCCGCTGATACGGTCCGGGCGCGTAAATAAACCCCGCGTGTGCATTCCTCTCGGCACCTTCGTAAATTACGCCGGGCGCGATGATATATAAAACGTCGGGGATTTTCAGGGCGCGGAAAAGGCGAAAAATACGCGGGCAACGCGACAAATCAGAGTCGCACTTTCGGTACTTAAAGGAGAGCAGCCGTGTAACGGCGGGGCAATAAAGCTCGGGAGAGCGTATACGTGTCCCTACTTACGTATGGGCGGCTTATCAAGTCTACTTTCTTGAACGCGCGTTATATCATATTTATCGCCCGCTGACGATAAAGCGAGAGCGCGAGCAAGCGTTTACGATCTCGTGAGAGACTGGAGTATAGCCCGATGAAAGAGACGGACCGTAATGCGATCGAGTCGCAGCCTATCGCTGCGTTTGAATTGAACGAGAGCTTGGAATCTTGTAGGTCTTTTTGGTTGAGAGCTGGAAAAATCGTTTTTATTATTCTTCGTTATAAATTTTAGATAATTATAAATATCCTTTTTGTATAGATAAACTAGAACATACGGCCGCTATGTGGCCTAAGATTAGGTTAGTTATAGTTAAATTTATTAACGGAACGAAAATAAATTTAAAAAATAAAAGGAGGCATCAATAATTAAGTTTTACAAATTTTAACAATTTTAATTTATCTTGATTACTAAAAAAACTTCTAGCGTAATGATAATTTATATACATGCATCAAAACACGGGTAAAAAGGTTTAATAAGATAAAAAAAAATAAGACCGCCGCTGCGAAGGCTCGAGCTTATTATCAACTGAAGCGCTGAAATGCGGAAAATACGTGTAATACAGAGCGCGCGATTACTCGAAACAGGAAATAGCTGCGAAAATGACCAGCTTTGTTTTTCTCGGGACGCTTAGATCAAGCGACTCGTTACTGCGAGCCGCGCGCGAGCAAAATGGGATTGCGTTAAGACTGAGCGTAAATTTGTAGAGGAGGCCTCTAAGTACCGATGCGAATGAAGATAGCCAGGCTGCCAGGATAGTACGTCCGTCTACTCTTCTTGAGCTCTAATCCTTAGGGGGAATAATTTTATTCGAACGCATATCTTTGTTAAATTGAATTCCGAGCTTCAAGATTAAGTGAACTTTAATTTGGAAGAAATGAATGAATTGAATGTGACGTTTGAAAATAAATAATGAAA
The DNA here is from genome assembly GCA_900480035.1 of Eupelmus urozonus. Classification (NCBI taxonomy): domain Eukaryota; kingdom Metazoa; phylum Arthropoda; class Insecta; order Hymenoptera; family Eupelmidae; genus Eupelmus; species Eupelmus urozonus. Next base: position 20,194 of record UELX01001971.1, read on the forward strand.
GTAGTTAATAATCGCTTTATATTATTTAGTATAATAATAATCTTACAGAAAAAGAATTAAAAATATTATCAGATTTCACAGCAAAGATGTAGGTAAAAGACTAAAAATATAAAACAACCATCTTTTGACAGTAATTTCTATATTTGTGATAGAAGTAAAATTTTCGGAAAATATAGGTAATTGTCAATTTGCTATCTCACTAGAGAGTTTGATAAATGTTTTATCTTCACTTTTTAATATAGTTTATAAAACAACTTTTACCTTCGTAAATATTAAGTAGATATCGACGAGTCCTGTCAGACGAGCATGAAAAATTGAAGCAAAAATCTTACAATAAACTCTTGAAAAATAAACGACATTTTCATTTTTACTAGAAGAAACCTTGAATAAAAAATTAAGAAATTAACAACCATTCATCCATAAGAAATACTTATTCATGTTGAGCGACGTCCTGCCATCGATCATCAATCTCAGTTTTCGAATATCCCGCAGTGTGATGTGGAGGCCACAGTCCGCTTTGACTGACAAACCAATCGATATGAATTATCGCTGATCGAGTTATTATTGCATCGTATACAATTGTAGTTTTGAGTATATACAGCATGTAAAATCTTCTGGAGGGTAGAAGCACACATTGCGATAGGCGCAACCACCATTGTCATACCACTATTATTATAAGGAAGCACAGGAAAACTATAGAATTATATTTTGTAATAATTTTTACATTATTTTAATATTAATTTTTCCACCGCTTTAATTGCATGCACATTTTCTTACAATCCTGCTCCATCTTTTTTTAAAACTCTTTCTTTTATTCTAGAAAGAGCCCCATGATCTAGAATAAATATTTTTAAGTACCAGCACTAATGCCTTCAAGAATAGCTGCACTGTGAAAGACGATTGCGCTTTAGTATACCCCGCGGTAGCCTTGCGTTCTCGCGCCGATAAGAAAGTTTCGACGCGCGTAATAAAAAGTTCGCGATCCCCGGCGTATTCCAGCAGAGATACGGAAGTACTTGATACGCTTTCCGCTTCTTCTTCGCTCTCGCGTTTTTTCCTACTATCCTTTTAGGCCGACGGCCAGTCGCCTGGACTAAGGCCAAATCGCTAAATCAGCCGTTGCGATGATTACGCGCTAGGTCTGTGTTTCTGCTCTTTCGTGGAATCGTAAGAATTTTTAGCATTTGATTTGATTTTGAACAATCGGAAATCGTTGGAGTTGAACTTTGGATGGTGTTAAATTTTGTAGCGTTGATAGAGTGTATTCAAATTGAAATTTTGAATTCATATTTTATAACTTGTACAGTAAAAAAGACAATATTGATTTGGAATAATAATCAGACTTCAAAATTTATTCACTCTAGAAAATATAAAAAATTTATAGCGTGATATGTAATAATTTTTAAAATAGAATTGCAGAAAGTAAAGTACTACTTAATATTTTTATAAAATCCTTTTTATTCAAATTAAACTAATTAAAGTATATGTATATGTGAATATACTTGTCATTTAGCGAGACATAATTAACGTCATGAAACTTTGTATATTCATATAATTAAATAAGGAGAAAGTGCACAGCGCGTTTTCAGCACAAATTGACATACTTCCATCATCCCTAGAGTGAATAAAGTCAGTTAAAATTACACTTCTTTACATAGTCTACATTTTAAATATAAGTAATAAAAATGTTCAAATTTTATTAAGAGTGACATATTTCAGTAATTAAAAACGTGCTAGAAAATTTTACTTAAATATTAAAATATTATATCAATATTTTATGCATAGTACAAAAATTACAAAGTTTATTTTGCCTATTTACCTTTATATTATGTACGCACAAAGTAGTTTTTATGTTTTATAATTAATTCTTCTCCAAAAGTAAAGCTGTATAGAGAGCGAAGACGGTTTATGTAAACTCATGTTCCCTTCAAACGTACATTTGCAACAGCAACAACGGAAAAGTCTAATGTTGCACGTTAGACTGAAAACTATGTGTATAGCTATATTGCCGGTGCTTTATCGTCGGCATGCGATTCTACGTTAAAGTAACTGCAGTTCATGTTCGTGCAATTTGAACAGCAATAAACAATATAAAGTTGTGATACTCAGCGCAGAAGTTATGCATGAGGGCCTTGTGCATCTTTTCATCTTTTTTACGCAATGTATATGTATAGCTTGCTAGAGTTACATGTTACACGTCCTTCTTTTTAATCGAGATAAGGGTATATGTATACTTCCTTGAGAAAGGCGGATAAAAGAATTTCGAAAATTTAATCAAAAGTGTTTTATCCAATTAACTATAGTAACTATATCCCGTGACTTACAAAGGTAACATGAAGTACATTTTTTCATGTTTTCGAGAAAATGACGTTTTAATGCTTAAAGGTGCGGCCGAGATCGCAGAGTTGAATCTAAAACTTAACTACTTGACTCTGATGTCTCGACTAAAAAAGTTAAAACCCTTCTCGTAAATAAATCTTCATTGACACTACAAAACAAAATCCACTACTAAACTGAAACCAAAAATATTGATAACCTCAACAAAGAAAATACAACACCAAAACAAACACGAATCGGTAGCGAATTCGCGCTCAATTAGTGCCCGCAAACTATCCACCTCAGCTGCACAACCTCCTCAAAAAAAAAAATCCTCGAACCATTCCCAATTAGCGTCGCCGGCGTCGTCTCGCGTCTCGACTACGGCATAATCGAGCGCCGCTACCTCGTCACACTGCAATTTGATCGAGCCAGGGCGTGCGCTCGCGCGGTTACGTAATGGTAAAACCAGCGCGCGCTCTATGTTCGGCGATGCAGCTCCTCCTTAATGGCAGAGGCCAGCGCTCGGTGTCGTTGGCCCCTCGACCTAATTATTTTACGGGAAATTGATGCGACGCGGAGGCCCGCGCTTCGTTCCCTTTTCCGCGCTAGCTCCTCTGCGAGTCAGGTGGACGGAGCAGGGTACTTAATGGATATACCGGTTGCACGCGCAGAGACAAAAACGCAGTAATGAAGAGATGCGTGCAAGGGGCGAAAGGAGAGAAAGCCGTCTAATCAGCGCTGCGACGATGGGATATTTGTTGAGCAAGCCGATGCTCGGCAGTGTCTACGTGACTCGTTAATCGTATGGCTGTATTAGAGGACGGGTATTGTAAATTGCGCCGGGATTTTTCGCGGAACTATACGTTTTCTTTGATTAGGGACTAATGGCGAGTGCTTTATTTTTATGGGCCTGAGCGTCGTTACGTTCTGGACTAATTATAAAACGATAATAACGGCTGCTTCCTTATTATTTATAAGATGAAAGGCGAGAAAAAAGTTGATGACGTTTTCCTTCGTGTTCATGTTTATTCCTTTTTCATAAATCAAGAATACACTTAACAGCGTAAAGAGTAAATCAGCAAACACCTCGAAAATTTCCCGACGCTCTTAAAAAATCGCAACCGCGCACACGAATCAATACTCCATCTTCAAAAGAATGATAAAACGCGATTTCCATAAAGAAGCACACCCCAGCGTCAGAGGCGAAAGAGCGCGTAACCACGACAAAGACAGAGAGCGAGTCCTCAGCAAGACCGAGAGGCAGAGCAACAGAGAGAGACATCAATGTCGACGCAGCACTTAGCGAGAGTGTACACGAGGGAGCGCGCAAGCTCGCATATACGGCGTCGATATATCGGATGTTCGCGCTTGACAAGGAATCCGGCGCAATTAGGCGGACACAGAGAGCGCGCGCCTCGTGCTGCCAATTACTCGCCGGGGCCAATGCGTTTACGGGTTCGCGCGAGAGAAAGCGAACGAGTCAAAACGGCCTTTATTAAGGTCATTAGCGTGGCGATGGCCTGCGAGCAAAGTCGCGCGCTGCTGGCCGAGTTTCGCAAGCTTGGAGTGACGGAGATGCTGCGTGCGCGTGAAAATTGCCTTTACAAGAGGCAGGCCGCGGCTCTATGACTCTGTGCGATGCGCTCGGCTTGGTTTTTGATAGATGCTGACGCGTGGAATTGAGAGTGAAGTATATGCGTTATGAAGGTGGTGGTGAATTGGAAGATTATAGGAGACGAGTTAATAAATATTAATTTCAAAAAAGTTTTATAATTGACACACTTTAATGTCTTAATTTTTATATTCATTGTAGAATTACAGTGTCTTACCAACCCGTACTTATTCTACTTACATGTAATATTCTGGTCTGTCTTATTTAAGCTGAATACGCAGAACTCGTAAAATCCTTTAAGAGTATATATAAGAAAAGATTAAGTATTTATCTTTAATAAAGTTTATGATTCCTTCATTCAGATGACCAAGATTATTCTAACAAAGTATCCACTAAAACAGCAATATTTATTTTCAGGAGTAAGAAAATAGAGATTTTATAATGCACAAAGTATACTGTTTCCCTGAAAACTTCTCAAAGAAATTATGCGTACTACTTCTAAAATAAAAACTAAATACCATAAAGATCCATGTATTACACGACCGCTTCAAGTTCTGAGGTATCAGTGAATTTCGCGCCATTACCTTTAATATCTTTACTCAAGGCTCGCGCGCATATACACATATCTGCCGAGCACTAAAACGGTTATTACATGTATAACTATACTATAAAATTTATAGCTTCTGCTCGTAAAGCGGGCACCCTGCATCACTTTGAACTTGACGCCCCGTTCTAAACATCGTATATGATTCACGTTCTTTTTCCGCGCGCTCAGACCTCTGTCTTGATCTCCGACATTTTAAAAACCGAGGAGCCCTAAAGTCTGCGCTAACGGCAGCTCGAGCCGCGATACCGTGGCATTTAATTTAACTTTCGCTAGGCTCAAGAAGCAAAGTGCGCGGAGGTGGCTGGTGCATTATCGTGTATATATACGCGCACGATGGCCCCTCGCTCGCGCGTGCGAGCGTATAATCCCTCCCCTAATTAGGCTTTGTCTGGAGTGTGTTTTTTTGCTCTCTCTCTCCCTCTCTCTCTCTCTCTCTCTCTCTCTCTCTCTCTCTCTTACTCATTCGAAGTCGAAACCCGCGAGTGCGCGCACAACCCCCTATATAACGCTTTTGCGCACACGATTCCCTTTCATACTTAATGCCCTGTAGAGATTTCTCTGCCCCCGAGCCCCCCTCTTGCTCTCTGTGTGTATTCTCCGCAAACATAACAGCCTCCTTTTTTCTTTTCTCGCACTTTTATTTCCAGTGCCTTTCATTTTTTTTTTCTTTTCAATTCTCTCTTTTTTTTCATTTTAATTCGAACGCGTCTTGAAGCTCTGCGGTACTTTGGTTACAGAATGTAGACGTAACAGTGAAGTTTTTTATCTTGAGAATGTGTTTGTGTTCTTTTTTTAATTTAATTTACATTTTTGAAATAATACAAATTAATGTCTTATTAAGATCTTTATGAAAAAACTCTATTATGCGTTATTGTATTTTTTATTACATATATAATTATGAAGTATTTATGAGTGAAGATGAAACAATAGGATAAACCTTATTTATTTCAATCAGCCTGTTGTAATTGGTTTCTTCGTGTTTGTACATTGCAATATGGCCTTAATTTTAATTACGGTTTAATTAAAGCGTGTTTTCTACAGCATTTGATCTTTCAATGAAGTGTAACTAAAGTCCCATGAAAATCGTCTTTCCTACATATGTAGGTTCGTACAACATATGCTTTGTTGAGAACAAAGACCAGAGTTTATTGAACTTTCTGTAAGAATATTTTAATTAAGACATTGCATTGTAATCCTTGTATTGTTTTGTATTTTACACGTTAATTTTGATAGCAATTTTATATTTATAATAAAGTTAACATAATTACATCATATATTTTTAACTTCTATAATATTTCATTCAATGTCACGATTTTTATGATTTTTCAGTATATAAAAAATTAATTTGTATAAAAATTAAATTCTATATAATTATTTTCTCCCGACTATACCAAAACTTTTCAATAAACTTTTCCACATGAAAGTATTCCGAAAACGCAGCATTAAAGCAAGCTGAATATTTCAAGAATGACTTTGGCATTCTTTGGACACCTGTCAAGCCAAAGGAGAAAGAAGAAAAGCAAAAAGGCCAGACGGCGAAATTACGGGGCTAGGTCGGGCCGAGTTATTGTTGCGCGCGGGTAATGAGGCGCATTACTGTTACCGCGCGCCCGCGCATATTTAAAAGCCCAGGCGTGCACGCGCGGCCCGTTCCATAAATTCCCGATTTCCTTCTCCCCTGGCGAGGCAGCTTTCTCGTCAGACGATGCGTGTACCCGCAGAAATTCGAAGCCAAGCCGGAGAGTATCGCTTTTAATGCCGCGAGCTCGAGCCGGCGAGCGCATGCCAGAGGCCGATTTAGAGCGTGCGAGAGCGGCCGAGCCGGAGAGTAGGCTTTCTTAAGTGATTCGTTTAAAATGGAAAAGCCGCGTGTCATTGGGCAGTTTTTGCCCTCGCATCGCCTGCGATCGTAAATGGTTACGCGGAGCCGAGTCGCCTTAATTAGCGCGAAATTACTGCGAACGATTTGCTCCCGCGTTGGATTTTTACGTTCTTATTGATTCTTCAAGTGCTTGTTGGGGATTGAGAGAACGATTATGTTTTATTTTATGGGGGTTATAATTTGGATAATTAATCGTAAATTTAGAGATAAAATTTGAATATGCTGTACTTACTTTTTAAATAGCAAAAATGCATTGAGATACAAGTTTAGAAATTTCTTCAAAAACATTCTGAAAAAATTACTATACTTTTGGAGTAATAAGGTCACGTAAGCTATAAAAAGTGATACATTTATTAGATATCTGATAATTTTTATAATTTTAATAAGAAAAATTACTAAAATAAGTGTGTTAGGAAATTATAGTTCGTGGTTAGAAAATTTTAATAAAGAATCGTTAAACTTTTGAAATACTAATGTTTATAAAACTTTTTAACGAATTTTATGATTTTTTTTATTACAGAAAAAATAACTATTCTTGTAATTTGCGATCCATTTACTCGACAGTGATATTTTGAAAAATTATTTACAAGCATTCCAGAAATCGTCTCTAGAAAGCTTCACTACACTAAAGAACCTAAGCTTTCGTTCTAACCGTAACTGCAAGCAAAACAAAAAAGTGCTAAAAGATCGAAAACAAATCACGGCTAGAAACATCGCGACTCGGTAGTTATAAACTTTCGCGTAGATAACTAGGCCCGTTTGTAGCTACGCGCGAGCGGATAAACGGACCAGGCGCGTCAAGCAAAGCTTGCGAGAACTCGAGGCCGACAAGCCATTAGTCTTTCGACGCTGCGGGGACTGACTTTTTGGCCTCCCCCATAAGCCGCGCCGAAGTCTATAACCATACGTCACGCAGGCAAACTCTAAGCCCAGTCGGGGCAAATTTCAATTTCGCCCGGGGTTTGCTTCTTATCCTCCGTAAGAGAAAGCGCGGCCGAGCGAACGACTAATTAGCATTCTGCAGCCTTGAAAAGACTCTTTCAATTGAGCCGTTTCTCGTTATCTACTAAAACCTTGAGCGTTTTGCTTTTAAAAATTTAATGAAGCTTTTTGGATAAGACATTCCAAACCGAAGAAATTAAGCTCCACTGAATGCTGCTGTCGGCTTTTTAGTTTCCTTACGCACATCTGAAACCACACATCGGTGCTTTAGAATCCCTAGATTAGGCTTTAGAGCAGTCGGCGAAAATACATGCTTTGAGAAAGTTCAGTGACGTTAATGACTTGTGTGTAATTAATGTGACTTCATTGTCTCTCTTCCAGAGATTTAGCGGGTTACTCTCACTACATTATTTATGCTTTGCGTTCACAATAAATTCATAAGTTAAATTTTTTAATGTAAACAGTTGCCAAAATATAGTTAATATTAAAAAAATAAATTAAAAAATTTTTAAAGAGAGAATTTATATTTTCACAAATCTGTATTCTGTAGGCTTATTTGTTACGTATTATTTTTTAAGTTATTATTTTGTTAATAAATTACAATTAATTTTAATATTTTACTTTTAGTTATAAGTTAATTTATAAATCTATTACTTGAAAATTAAAGACACTATTAACTTTTTTTATGATTTTAATCCACCGAAAGCATTACTCGACTATTCAAAGCTCATCCAAAATATTTTATAAATTTAAAGCTACCGCCCATTAAGGGAGCGCCCTATTAGCCTAATCGAATAAAAGTACATCGACGATTCAACAAAGGGAAAGCAAGCTGAAGCGCAGCGAAAAAAAAAGAAGCCGAGATAACTGATGAGCTTCTGGGCGCGCGCTCGTGTATTTTTAGAGAAAAAGGGCCTAAAACCGGCCGGGGCTCGGCCTATCCGTCAATTTAAGCTCGAATTACAGTGGCTTTTAACGAGCGAGCGCACGCGGGGACGTTCGTTATCCGCGCGAAAGAGAAAGGGAGAGAAGCGCGGGGAGGAGAAAGACCGAGCGCGAGTTAGTCGTGTTACTAAGCAAATGCACGGACGCATTAAAAGCTGCCTTCCGCATAGGCGTAGGCGCGCGCTGTGGGCCGGCTTCGGAAGGCGCCGGAAGCAAGCTGCCCGACTAATTGGTGAGCGAGCGATGACAACGCGCGAGTCATCGATTGCTCTGTGTGTGTTTTCTTTGGCTTTTTTTCGTGTTTCGTCGCGCGGTGTGGTTTGTGAGATAATAGTAATTAACTCGGGACTTGTGGTGATGAAAGCTCGGGCCGTGAAAGGGGACGATTTGGGGAAAGTAGATGCTTTGATGTTAGGCGGAGTTTTTTTGACTCTGCGTTCAGTGCTTAAGAGAGCCATGTAGGTAAATGATAAAAATTTTTAGTAGAATTTCCGTTCTATTTATACAATTATAATTCAAGAAATAATATTTAATATTAAAATCTACTAAAAACTTTATTACGAATATTCCATTCCTATTTGTCGGAGCCGACAGTTATTGCTCAGCCCGACCAAACAGAAATCCGCGCATTACACGCAATTTAATCGCGGAGCAAAGGCTCAAAAGCTCGCGAGTTAACGGCGGCAGCGCTCCGCGAGTACACGTACATATACCCCGGCGCAGCCGTCTTACGTGTAAGCAGAAGGCTCAACAACTACTCCGCGATAACAAGTTGACTCTCTCTCTCTCTCTCCGGCTCCTATCGAAAGCCGGCGCGTATACACACACACATAGGTAGCACCGAGTGGTACATAGCCAACAACAACATCTTATAGCCGTCGTGTGCGGCGCGAGCGCGGGGCACATATACCGCTTTCCAGTTCCGCGATACGCGCTCTTTGCGAAAGAGAGAGCGCATACAAGAGGGAGTCCTTGTGCGTACACAGTGGCGAGAAAGCGCTGCTACGGGCGAGCTAACGAGTGAGTTTAGCGATTCGTCGGCAATGCCGATTTTGTTGTAGTTTGTTATGGGTTGGGGCGATTTGTAAGCTGGAAGCGTAGGCATTATTTGTCGAGCGTCTTTATTTGATGTTTATGATTTGTTTTGGTTTTTTTAGATTGTAATGGATTTAATGTATTTTCAAATGAGTTGGTTAACTTATTTTATCTATATGCAGGGCCTTCAGATATATTTACATAATTTAGAAATAAGAATTCATATTTTATTCGTAAGCGGAAAGTAAACGCTGTAACTTGAGAATAATAAATACTTGATAACTACTAAAAATTACACTCGCGATACTGCATCTTTTAAATATTTATACATCAAGAATTACCACAAATTAACGCGTTTGCCGGCGCAAATCAAGCATAAATTTAATACCCGATAATTTCCAAGATTTACACTTAAGCTCACTTTATCACACTTCCCTTTCCGCTATTTTCAATACCGCCATCTCCTCCTCTCTCTCTCCACATTCTCCAACAACATTTAACGCAGACGAAAAAAAGGAAAAGCGAGCGATCTCCCGGCCGCCTTATAAGCGTATACACCGCCCGTATACCTACCGCACACGCGAATCACGGAAATCGTGCAGGTTTTCTCCCGCGGAAGGCTCGACGCGTCGCGCGCGTGCATCGATTTACGATGACGCCGCGCCTAGCGCGCTGCACTTGTGCGTGTGTGTGTATATAAAAGCGGCTCGATTGCGAGCGTTGCCGTTAAAGGGGAGGATGCTGCAGCGCCGCGGGAAGAGAGCCAGCTTTGACTTGCCTTTTTCACTTGTCCCGCTCTCGCGTGCGAAAGTTATTTAGTGCTTGGGCTTTTTAAGTAATGCCGAGGGAAGAGCGTTTTTGTGCGGTGCGAGGATAGTGCGGATCGTCGTCATTATGTGGCTCGATAGATGCTTGTTAATTGTATGTAATTTCTGAGATTTTGAAGAAAAGGTTAACAAAGCTTGGTATTTCATATTTAAAATTATAGTAATTAGAAAGAAATAGCTAAAAAGTGCGAAAGTCACGAAGATATTTTTTAGAGGAACTAAATTCAGAAGAATTAATATATTTTCGTTAAGATTAAATTTAATAAATTTTCGTTAAAATTTAAATTACAGTTTATTTAGTCTAACTTAGAAATGCTTTTAAAATGCATTGACAATAGTTTATTAAAATTTGAAAACTTTTAATTGTAATTTTTTCAATTTTTATTATATTAGTAAATCATACTTGTCACTTTGTAAATTTTGTACTTTGAATCAAAATCTCTAAGCAAAAATTGGAATAAATTCTTTTCAAAAGTTTTTTCACCGCGCTCTCTATACGATATAAAGCACGAGAACAAAACCACACGAGTCCGCCAGGAACTCGTTCGTTTTCGCGGATTCACGTTAAAAATTTAAAAGAGAGCACAGTAGAGCCCCTTCAATTCGCTAAAAAACATCCGTCATGAATTCATGCATGACGCTCGCTCGGCCGAGATCCGAAAATGCGGCATTAACCGCTTCCAAAATCAACAGTACCACAGGCGAATCTACGGAAAATCTGTGTACGTGTGGGCACACAGTGACTCCGGGGCGGAGCGGAGACAAACAAGAGTACAGAAGAACGGCTGCAGCAACAGCGACACAGAAAGAGAGCTGGAGCGCGCAGATAGCATCGCCGCGCCGAGCCGTGTAATTGATTCACGGTAAAACAATGAACCTCCTATGTGTCTGTGGGCCCGCGCGAAATTGCCGGGTTCCTCTGTTCATACGTCGTGCGCGATTTGAAACCTGCGGAGAAACGTTCTTGTGGCCCCATGCCGCGCTCTGAGACTCCTCGAAAGTAGGCGATTATGGCGTCGTAGATTTGGAGAGCGACTGTAAGCGCTCGTACGCGCTGGATAAGGTGAATATGTAACCTGTAGCTGTGAGCAAATGTATTTCAGTTCTTCAAGTGAAGCCAGTATTTAAGTTTAAATTTAAGTTTTTTAATTTTTTACAGATACAAGATTATTTAGTTAGTCGGAAACTTAAAATGTCATTAAATGAATATAAGGAAGCTTAAATTAAGAGCCTTATTAAATTAAAATTTGAAATGTATTTTAAAAAATTATAGATAATTACGTATATTTATTAATTTTTAGATAAAAACTATTTTTAACTTTCTTTCTAAAAAGGTTCTAATTTTAATACATAAAAATTTTAAATATTTTCAATTTTTTGAAATACCTTTAAGCAATGTGCAATGCCGTTCAGTATATATCAGTATTGCATGGCTTAATAATCCAAAGCTATATAATCAAATTTCACCTTGAAAAAATCAATAGAGATAAAAAAATATTTTAACATAGAAACATAGAAACAAGTGAAATATTTTGAGTGTGTTTGAAAAAACTCGTATTGTTAAAGTCATGTAAAAAAATTCACAGTTGAATTAATTTTATTAACAAAACTGTAAGATTACAACGCTGCTTTAAGAATAATCGCTTTTATATCTTATTAATATAATCATTTTAAATGAGATCTATATATTTTATTTTAATAATAAATATTTTACAAGGATATATCATTGAAGCTAAAATAATAACTTGCTTACATAATGTTATTCAACACATTAGACAAAATGAAATATTTCATCAATTCACCATTTTTACAAGCACTGATAGTAAGTCATATGCATTTGATGAAAATATTATCATCAATCAAATACTTCGAGAAATTCCATCAAGTTTAATAAATTCAAGAAGTTTAAACTTTTTCAATAAAAGTAAATATTTTAATTGGTCAATATATAATAACTCTCGAGATATATCAATAAGCTAACGCTACAGTTAGTACATTATGGAGATTCTGATTTAGTATACATTCAAAATATTATCAATTTATTTGTATTTTTGTTTCCAAAACCAACAAGGCCAAAATTTTTACTGATAATGACCAATCACAAACTAAGATCAAACTTTTATGTAAATAATTTATTAGTTTATGCTTGGAAAAAGAAATTTTTAGATTTTTCTGTAGTTAATATACAATTTAATAATGCATTAAATTCAGAAAAATGTACGATCGAAAACTATAATCCATTTTATGATATACACAATAATTACAGTTTGGATTTCAAGACGCCAATTAAAATATTTCCAGATAAACTGCGAAATACTAATGGTTACAAAATAAAAGCTGGTGTAGTTAGCTCTAGTATAGTAATAAAAGTTTCAAGAGATAAAAATGAAAATATTGTAAATATGACAGGTCCATATTTTAATTTAGTTTATTCTTGTTTAAAACAATTAAACTTTTCTGTAGCTTTGACCCAGGTAGGATCAACAAATCCTCATTTACATATAGAAGCTACTTTTCTTAAGTACGAAAGATTAAAAAATGGTGAAATCAATCTTGAAGCAGTCCCTACATTAATACCTGCATCAGCTTTATCTGAATTTCTTGAGATAAACATGAATTTAGATTGCGTAAAACCTGCAGCTCTAGTGCCCATCATATTAAAAAATCGGTCAATGAATTTCTGGCAAGGTTTAATATTCTTATACATTATTCTCTTAATTTATACGGGTACAATTAAAATTCTACAGATTTTAAAAATTATTGATATTAAATGGACCATTTTCGAAACTTTGCAAATACTTTTAAACGTTAATAAAGTTTTACATCTCAGTGGATTATCAATCAAATTATTTTATATTAGTATTGTTCTCACTTCATTTACATTTTCAAATAATTTTTATTCTGATTTTCTAACAAGCAAGATAAAGGAAGAAGTAATTCAATTTGATACTTTTAGAAGTATTGATAAATCAGGCATGACACTATTTATTCATCCTATTGAGTATAACAAATCTTTCGTTGCAAACGATAAATATGTTCAAAATCTGAAGAAAAAAACAGTTTTAGCTGATATCAGTGGATTAATCTCATGCTTAAAAAGACTGATAAATATTAAAGATTGTGTTTGTATAATGAAGAAAACATTAGCAGAATATCTAATAAAAAATTTTACAGATAAGGACTCATCGAAAATAAAATTTACGGAACTCAATTTCATTTGTGATCCATGGAGACTTAAATTTGAACAATCTTCAGTATACATTTTGAAGTTTCAAAAGCTTTTACAAACATTTCATGAATCGGGTCTTCGGTACGTTCTAGAACCAAAAAAAGAAGAAATAATGAAATTACAGTTTTCGAAAACAGGCGAAGAAGTTGATGAGAAAATTGTATCTTTGCTAATTTTTATGTTATGTACTGGATACTTTACTTCTCTTCTTTTACTATTTCTTGAAATTATTTTTGTGCGTTTCCAAAAATAAAATATTTGTACTGATTTAGTACCGTATACAAATATTTTTTAAATATATAGCAGTATATCACAGTTTTATTTTATTAAATGTATCATTTTTTATATCAAATTGTACCGATCACAAGCAATTGTAAATTGTACTTCATAGGAGAGGTCTTTAATAAAATAGATTAAACTGTTAGTTTTATTATATTATAATTTCAAAAACTAAACTTCAAAGATAGTTTTCACAAACCAAAGTATGCAGCTTAGATGATTAACCGGTAAAAAGGACCGGTACAAAGGTTTTCGTTAAAATATAGATTCATCACTTCCTGATTTTCCAGCTCCTCGTCTGTCGGCACCCGCACGCCCGCCGCTCACCAAACTTGTCCCCCATTTTTTCCTTCCAAATTTTCTCTTTATCCACTTCTTTCGTATAGCGCGCTTCGTTCGTTATTACTTTTTTGCGCGCCCCTTTCTGCATCTTTCGGTGCTGCTGCATAGACTCGCTTTGTTCGTGGCTTTATGCGCGGCTGAATGACGCGTGCCGCTCTTTGCCGAAAGGAATGCACATGTACCGCGGCAGCAACACCGCGCTGCATCAAAAATACAGCGAAAATACGAGGTGAAAGCTGCTGCTGCTGCTGCTGCTGCTGCTGTGTGCCGAGCAGACAATGGGAGCCGAGCGTTCACTTTTGAACCGCAAAACGCGAGCGCATTGTCGACGTGTTTTGTGTGCCGCGGCGGCCGAAAACTTATGGAAATGCGGAGAGCGCGAGTCTGTAAAAACGGTTTGATAGCGGCTCTTATGCCTCAGATGAAAAGAAATGACAGTGAGTTGGCGAATTGGGTTGATATTATAGTTTCCGCAGCTTCTAGTTGACTACAAAGTTTTATAAATTTAAAATATGTGTGTTCTAATCATTAATTAATTTTTAATTAGAAAAGAAATGATGTAGCGTTAAAAAATGTGATAATCTGATATATTGTTTAAACCTTTGATAGTTTTACTCTGTATTATTGTTTTCTTAAATGTACATAATAAAGTTAATGCTTATCGATACTTGTATTATTGACAGACTGTATATTATTCACTAGATACATTTTTACTTTTTTTAATGAATCTGATGCACGAACGTTGGTTTTACTTTTTTTTAGTTACATGTGATATAATTTTAATATTAGCTGTGTAAAGACACCCTATTATATCATAAACAAAATAAGGTCAGCTGTCCACAATACCGAGTACTATTTATATCAATAGTAACTTTCATGTATATTTTCCCAGTGACAAGAATTCACTTATTTTTCTCCACCTTTCATCAGTGTATCCTGTCATTTTCAGAAAAACATCACGACGTAAAAATTAAATGTTTAATTCACACCAGCGTTTTCATCTCGCCACTATAATCATTAAACTCAATTGCACACGAGTGAGAACAACACATCAAATTTCCGTGCATACATCACGCCCAAAACAAAAAAAGTACCTCGCCCTTTTTTTGCGCTTAAACAGGGGCCAAATATGAAGAGCACATGCGCGCTTGCGAGCTTGGAACACACACGCGCATTTCGGGCGGTGACAGACGCGCAATCTATTAGAGCACGCTACAGCCCTGCGTGCTCTTCTCTTTATGAGTCGCGTTTTCGGCCGCGCGTGTCGTATATTTCCGTCTCGTTCTACGATTTGGACTTTTTAACTCTGGTTTACTTTGACGTTGGGCTTTTTTTTCTGTTCGACTTTCTGTCGTGCTTGTACTGCTGCGCTCGTATTTCCTTCTGCGCTTCTCTTTCGTATATTTTTATGATTTTAATTATAATTTAAACAACTACAATTTTTCTGAAAGGAAAATTTAAATAAATAGTTTATGTATTAAAAATACTTACATATTTTTGTTTATAATTTAATTTTTTTTTTTTTTTTCAAATTTTAATTTGTACAACTTGAAATTCAAAATCTTGTTTTACATTATTAGTCTGAATATTACTAAATTTTTATTATGATCTAATATTTATACTGTATTGTTGGAAAATCTGTATAGATTTGCTATTTTATATTTTTACTAATAATTTAGTTTTCTTTTCTAATTTGATATTGTGTACAGATTTTGAGTGTATAAACACATATAACAGTTTCTAAAGTTTCTAAACTCATTTTTCTGTTGTTATTATTATTACTATTACTATAATTGTTACTTACTCTGGTAGCATCATGTTACTAAGAGTTTAAGGTTGGCAAAGACAATACTAGGTTGCGTTTTAGTTTTAGT
>UELX01001972.1:0-36073 GCA_900480035.1 Eupelmus urozonus
ATTTTAGTTGAATTTTTAATATTTTACTTCAGTTATTGTGGATCACCGAAACCTTATATTTTTAGTTAGCTCAAAAAGTATCAACAATATAAAGGTTAAAAAAAAGATTTTTAAAATTTTGTGCTGTTTTAAAGAGTAGATATTTGATTATTTTGATATTAGAATTAATGAAACTATGCATACTCTACTAAAATATGCGAAAAACTTAATCCTAAAAGTTAAATAATAAATTAAAATTAAGAAAATTATAGAATATTATTTCTGATCCGTCTTTCGTTACTGAAGGAAATATCATAAATTTTTCCATCTTTCTTTGTAAGTAATTGATAGGGATATAAATGGTGATTTCATCTAAAAACAATCACTTGTCTAACAGATATTCGATTCATTACAGCCATGTATGATGTGGATCTTGGATGAATAAATTCTTATAGATTTTTATACTTATTTGCATACTGTATTATTGAACGGTTTAAGAAAAAACGTAAAGATAAAATTTAATGTATTTTTCACATTTATGCCTTTTGAAATAGAACAAATTAATTAAATTACTTGAAAATGTGTAGAAATTTATCTAAATAAGACAAAGTTAGGGTATGCTTTTCAAATGATTATCTCAAATAGTTTTTGATTAATAAATTTTGTAAGGCAACAAACAAAATGAAAAGAATTTGAAGTAATTAAAGTAGGAGCAGTAATTGTGCTCTTGTTTCACATATTCTTCTTCATTAATTTAGTGATCTATTCTTTACCCATGGATTGTTCTAATTGGATTAAGATCGTTTATTAACTTGTAAAAAGATTCATTACTCATGCTTTTATTATTATCTTAGAAAAACATTTATTATTTAATTTATTCTGTTTCACAGTCATTATATTTCATGTTATATTATTTCATATCTACGTTATTTTCATGAATTTTAAAATTCAAAGTATATAATGACTTATTAATTATCTTTCGTAAATCTGAACAATAGGTCTTAATCGATTGATTAATTAGCTTTCATTAAATTATGACTTGAAAGTACATTATTTTGCTCAGATAATAATGGTCGGAAATCATATGATATTCTACACACATCAAATTTAATTAAGAGTCATTTTTCCGAGTTACGAAATATTCCAGGCAACCGATTATAATTGTGTTTAATTAATACGATGAATTTTGTGGAGTATAACCAGTCAATTTATTTCTGTATACTAATTATGTAAAAAATATTACAAAGGCGTAGGAAAACCCAAAAGAGCTTTTATTATTCATTTAAAAGACAAACAATTTAAAAAAAAATATAAGGAATTCCCAGCTTATTATGTAGTATACACACGCTAGAATACAAAATAACTTCTACATTTCAATGTTTGTATTAAACAAGCAATTACAAACAAACTCGCCTCAAAAATTCACATCCAGTCCACAACGAAAACCCCCAAACTCCCACCATGAACCAGCAAAAATATTCCCACAGAAAAATTTCGCGCGAAACATCGATTATTCAGCTCTACACCACAAATGGCAGCTCGTCCAGCTGGCATACCGGCGCTATTTTTCATGCATCCCGAAGCTCCTATAGATCGTCGGAGCCAAAAAGTCGCCGGGGCACGTAGCAGCCAGCGTCGCCGGCGTCGCGACGACTTGACCCGAAAGCAACGAGCCATCGCGCAGCTGGCTCTCAAAGGACGATTTGAGTGCAGCAAGTCAGCAGCGGTGGCAAGCCAAAAAATTTGCATTTTCGCTCTTCTTCTTTGAGCGAGAATTACGAGCACGTGATTTCGAGGAGAGAGAGAGAGAGAGCTGTCGCAGCTGCGGCTTTGAGCTCGTGCTCCTGTTGAAAATTTGAAAATTTTCCGCGTTTATGTTTTATTCCGCGCGATGCGGTGGGAGACACACGTCTGCGGAGGTGAAAGAGCTGGATCTTTTGGGAGGGAGAGTAGTGTAAGGGTTTTATGGGTAGTTTGCGGTCTAATTAAGTGCTTGGGTTAATATGATGTTAACGTGGAGTTTCAAATACTGGCTTTTGCGAGCACACTTAAGTGCGCGGAACCACCGGAGTCTGTGAAATGTACACGAGTATCTGAAATGTGATATGCGCTCCTCGTCTGCCTAAACAACTACGCTTTTCACTTACGCGTAATATGACTTATCAAATAAGTAGTTGCCATGGAACAACACGTTGTACAATTTTGCATTTCCTTGCGTTTATAAATTTATTAATTAATGATATGCAGTATATTAGTTGTGAAATTATTATAGTTCCTTAAAAATTGCAAATTAGAAATTAAAAAACATAATTTATATTTGTCACATAGACACGTTTTTCTTATTTTTCTAACTTCAAAAGCATTCGTGTAATGAGATTTTTTTTATTGTAAGTAAAAAAAAATTAGCAGAGCAAAAAAGGCATTTCTTTCACCTGCTACTCTTCCCTGGTAGAAGCTTAGCGGTAATCTAGCTAATTTACCGTTAATTATACCTTAACCACGGTGAAATTGAGTAAATAAATAAAATTTCATACAAAAACAAAATTGAAAAAGTAATTTCAACTCTTACATCATAAATATAATGAATTATTAATAAATAAACGTTATAAAAGACTGCAACGTTATTTAATACTTGAATTCGTACATACATTTCACAGCAACAATTACCAATTTGTAACGAAACCACTACAAATTACAATCTAAAAAGAAATAAACAAACACATTAATTCACGACACGTGCTTCGCATTAAACGTTTTCCAAAATAAAATTATGTGACTCCCCCTATCCCCTCAGCCGCTGAAACGAATGCACGTGTGAACGAAAGTATACAAGCGCATTAAACAAAATCTAACTTTTTTAATCGAAAAACTTTGTCCTCTCGATTTTCCAGCCGGAGAACTGCATAGCGACGTACGAGCCGCACGGCTACTGCGTCGTATACTCGACGACCGACCGTTCGTCGGTGCGCGTGGCTGAGGAGGTATTACAGACCCTCTGGCGAAGTGACCACATACCCGCTCGAGCTGTAATACTCGTTGGCAACAAAGTCGATCTAGCGCGCAGTCGCCTCGTCTCAACTGAAGGTGAGAGAAATTCTTATTTATTATGCTGATGATAATGTTTTTAGTGGTTTTTAAAGATGATTTGATAACGTGGAACTAATGTTGTATTGTTGACGTAAAAATCTTTGTTTTTTATGTACAGCAACGTAGAGGAGAATGGGGCATACTTGTAAACTTCTTGATTTTTCTTTTTATTGGCGGTTTAAGGAACAGAATAAAAAATGTTTATACTTATTTAGGAATTTATGTAAATAGAAAAATTTTGGAACAATTATTTTTTATTTGGTTTCATGGTTTAATATTTAAAACAAAACAAGTATTTTTCAAGTAAATTCTTTTTCTTTGAAGTGGCGAAATGACTGAGCATCGAGAGCACCGAAGGCATCATCTCTAAAGAAAGTCAATTTTTGTCTGTAGTTACACCGTATACATTACATCCATTTAACAAATACTCACATTTAATAGATATAATTGATATGGCAAAAGTACATGTGGGTGCACGTAAGTGTATTTTACCCGCCTGGTGGGGAATAGTACAATTATAAAACCGTAATTATACGACAGATAGCGAAACATAATGTTATTACGTTAATCCTTAGGACCTTGACTTTTTCTTATGATTTTTTTAAATTGATAACACAGACCCAGATACACACACATACGTACATTCTTGCCGTATCTGTAATATCTATCGCATAAGGGTGACTGTTAAACGGATACAAAATAATTTTTTTGTTTGTTCTATACGTTTTAATAAACAATAAAAACAGATGACATGTATGCCAACAAATGAATATTGATTCTGTAGATACAAAATAATATTTTTTCTTTTATATCTTTTTGTATACAATAAAAACAGATGCTGTGTATACCAAAATATGAATATTGAAACTATCTATACACAAAAAGATTCAGTCAAAAATCAAGAGGTTTTGAAAAAATGTATTTTTTATTCTTTTATAAAAAGTCCAATGTCATCCTCGTTTTTGCAGTGAAAAAAATTGCTTAAGATTGAAAGAGCAGTATTCACTGAATCCCTCACACACAGAATTATTTTAAAAGATAAATGAAAAGATAGAATAGAACAGTTAAAATAGAAAAAATTGTTTTAATCGAATTTAATAAATCAGTTTTTTAAAAACGCATATAAATTATTGCAAAAAAACACGTATGCGTTTATTTGTCGAGTAGAATAATGTGTTGCAAGTTGATTCAGAGAGGTAAGTGTTATCGACCTTCACGATTTGAGGTAAAATCGGTCTTTCTTTGAATATATTTGCTGTAAACACCTTGTAAAAGTGTGCCCCTCTCTCCCCTACAATTTCACCATTTTGTGTATTTAAAGCCGTTGATGACTAATTTAGCAAAATAAGCAAATATATGAGAAAAACTACAATTGTAGAAAATTTTATGTAAGTTAACAGTTCAAAGTCTTTTATTTACAAGTAATTTATTTTATTGAATAAGTTGCAGTTTCTTTTATTTATTTGCAGTTCTTCAGCATATCAAAATATGAGTCAGCTGAAACTTAAGCATAAATGAGCCAATCAAACACCTAATTAGAATCCTTTAATTATTCGCTTTCCAAATTTAGATCCATCTGTCAGAAGTAGAGTATACAAATCCCACGTAATACCATTTTCCTGATTCCCATTTACCAGATAAAATCGCTAGTAATCCTGTATTTACGCAGACAATACCAATCAAAACGTTCGATCAAACAATAACCCTTAATCGCTCATCATCCCCCAACAACCCAAATAATCCCAACCGCAAAAGCCCTCAAACCTCCCAAAAACCCACCACCCTCATAACTCAAAAACCATAACAGCCACCCTTCGCTCTGTTGCAGAGGGCAAATCGATGGCCATCTCCTACGACTGCAAGTTCATCGAGACGTCGGTGGGCATAAACCACAACGTCGACGAGCTGCTCGTCGGCCTGCTCACCCAGATCCGCCTCAAGCTCGAGAACCCGGAGCGCAATCGCGATCACTTCCGGCATCGCTCGCGTCGCAATCGCAGCCGCTCGCCCCTCGGCTCCTGCTCGGAGAACAACTCGCCGAAAAAGTACCGCGGCAGCCGGACCAGCGCCAGCCTCAAGGTGCGCAACCTCCTGGGCAAGGTCTGGGCGCGCGACAGCAAGTCCAAGAGCTGCGAGAACCTGCACGTGCTGTAAAGAGGAGCGGGAATTAAAGCCAGCCTCTCTCGCACAATATTGCAAGCAATTCCAAGACTGACCGCTATAAGAAAGATCGATCGTTGTTTAATCGCACAGAGGATCGATCTTCATGATCTCTATTGTCTCTCTTTAATATTCTGTATAATCTATCTCTCTCTATGCTGTGCGTAACACTGACACACACACACAGGTATATTACAGGCATATACAGAATCGCGAAAGCAGCTGCGCTCTGCTTTGCGCTTTTACTACGAGGGGCGAATCAACGTTCGCGAAATGGGGGGGAGGGTGAAACTACGCGCGCACGCGAAGAATGGCCCCCAAAGCGAGGGAGAGGGGTTAAGGACGCGAGGGTGGAATCGATTCTGTAAGTACGATTGATTGCGGGCTCTGTGCTTTGGTTTACGGATGCGCTAAATGGAGCATGTTGCTGGACTGAAATTTGTGTGTTTTGCTGTCGGGAATTTGGGGTTTCGATGGAATTTTGGTTTAATGGATTTAAAGATGGATTTTGTAGAGAGACGGGGGAGGAAGATGATGAAAATGTGTTTCAATGGTTAGTTTTTTAATGTTTATGGTGGAAATACTTATATTTTTTATAATGATGAAATAATTAGTAGTTACTTCGAAATTTAACGGAAGGTAATAAAATATGGTAATATATTTCGCTCAAAGTAATAAAATCCGATCTCGGCAGGTACTGTGATTGATACCTGCTTGTAAAATGGTAAGTTATAAATAAGTTTATTTTTAATACAAATGAAAGTTCTTTTCAATCCATTTAACTTTTACGCACAAAAAGTATTATTAAGTTTCGTCAATTCGAAAAAATTAGATATTTCATGCATATAGATATTTCAATAACCAATGTACATTGTTATTAGAACTTGTCCTATTCAGTGCATTTGTAAAAAATCAATATTCTTCCAGAATTTCAATAAAATAAATCAAAAATAAACATGCCGTCATTTCAGCAAATTCATACAAAAAAAATTCTTTTCACGCTTTCAATCTACGAAATAGTATTGGGACGTATTATGGAATCGATTCTACGCATTGTCTCCTAATACCCACACCGTATCACCAGGCGAAAAAAAAAAGATATTTTTCGCCTACGGCGAACTGAATAGGTATTTGATGAAAAATCGCGCACTTGCGTGGCTCTTCGCGTTGATCTTGCCCCTCAATGTCGAGGAAAGTATCGTAAAATTTAGTAGGTATATACATATATAAGTGTGCGCGAGCGCGCTTGCTCAAATGGTATATAAAACGCGAAAATCGCTGCCACAAATAAGCGGAGAAATATTTCTTCACGGAGTTTGAATGAGCCGACGATGCTCGGCGTACGACTTTTTTTTCGTTGACCTTTATCCGTACTCGCTGAATAAGCATTTATGGATTTATCTCCTTTCTTTTTGGGAATAAAGTTCATAGACTTTACGGTTCGCCCTTGTTGACCAATTTTCGAAGAGAAAATATATTAATAATCATACGCCCGTGTATATATTGACCGAGTTCATTTTTTGCTTTTAAGAGGAGAACGCGTGCTCTCTTTTTGAGTTGAGCTTTATTCGGAAAGAATACGAATTTTTGTAAAATGATTTTAATAAATATACTGAATTTTACGGTAAAGACAATTTTAATAAAAAGCTTTTAAAATTTTGAAATAATTTTAATCGCGTGAATTAAATTGTATGATAAAAGTCTTACAGAATTGGTATTACCGTTTTTCTTTTAGCGTGAAAATTCGGAGCTGTGTATCTTTACAAGAGAGCACGTTTTCTTTAAAACGAATCCACGACTGACAGGGACTAACTAAAACATGTACATTAACGCGTTCCGAATTATGGGAACAAATTGAGATGGACGCGAAGAGGAATACTAGAAAATTAAATGCTGATGGAAACTGCTTTCAAAGACGTATTAGAGCCGCTTTGTTCTTTGCACTTCCGATCCACGAGAAATATACGCTTGAAATTTTAAGAAACTCGTAATAGGTACTCTTAAAATGATGTAGACATTCCATTCGTTAAGTGTACATTTAATAAGCGTAGTGGAAAGCGCCATTTTATAGATAAAATTAATTGAAAAATTCGATTTTGGAAATTTTAGAGTCTTCGTGAAAATATACGTAAATTTGAAACAATACTTTACGACTTGGTAAAGTTTTGATGGCTCTTCCTGCGACGCTGAGTTTTATTATTGTGAAAAAAATATGTAGAAGAACAACGGAATGGCAAACGTGCATGAGAAAATGAAAAATAATAATTATTACGGCAAGAGCAAGAGAACGATGAGAGAAACTTTTCAAAATCAATACGATGACCATGTATGAATTTACACGATTTTTTACATTACGATTTTGTACGTCGACGGAAAATAATTGAAGTAATTCTTATAATCAATGTTAAAAAGAAAAATAAAGTTCGTGACAAAAGTTACAAAAGGAGCTTAACAAAAAAAATATTTAAAAATGTTATTAAATTAAGCGTGTGTATTTATTAAATAAATAATGTTTGAAAGCCCGACGATAAGGTAGTACAATTTTAGATCGTGCTATACGCGTTTTAAATATATCCAACTGTACGGAAATTTTTTCACTGTGTTTAATCGCGACGCTTCGTTATTATTTCATTTCAAACCAAACATAAGTAAGTGCATATCATCACCAAACGAAGAAAAAAAAGATGAGATCATTTAAACCCTCTCGATTATTGCGAGATTTAAAAAAAGCTTCACAAATTGTTTCGAAGATTTAAATCGAAAAATGTTCATTAACGATAAGAGCAATTTTGAAATATATATCGATGTACTGTGCTCGTGTAGCCCTCGTCAGTATATCCGAAGTAATCATGTAAATTTATTCCCAGCAACGATTGTTTATTTTGCATATACATCCTTGAATATGAACCATGGTAAACTGCTTAATGGGCACGGCGAGATCGTCGATTTTCCGAATTCGAAAGTAATTTTAAAAATGATGAGAATTTGAATGTTTCCAATTTCTTAACTATTTTAAAATCTATCGTTTTCAATCAGATTAAAGACAACTTTAAATGAAATAATCTAAACTCTAGAATTAATATTCGAATTTTTTAAATAAATTATAGCTCATTATTGAATTAATACAGTATAGTCGTGGACTATGAACGCCACAATAAGCATATGGTAATTAACAGAAATTACCATATTTTAACTGAAACAATCAGTAGAAATTCGACTAATTGGAAAATCGAATGATTTTTCGTAACATCCGTAAGCCCCGTCCATTGTATTGTATAAACTATATAAAACAAGACAAGTAAAGCAAAGTTAAAATGTCTTGAAGCAATTTACTGGGATAGCCGATTACGAACCTTCTATAAACGGATTCGGAATTACTGCGAATATATACATATATGTACACGTACATACACAAGAAGAGCAATTCTAGATGACTGTATTATTCCGCGAAGCTAAACAACGCGGATTCGATATGCATACATCCGGCTGGAAAATTATTAGGACCCTGGTTAGAGTCAAACTAGATTTACATACTAACCATTTAAACGGATCTGCTGATGGTCTAATCAAGATTTACAAGAGCCTGACTGGATTTTCAAATTAAAGACACTTAATTAATGCTGTTATAGTTTGGAATTTAATTAAAGACTAAAATAGAGACTGCAATATTAAAATTTATTGAAATATCAAATAAATTAAGATCTATATTTACTAAATTCATTTATTTTCAATACAATAAAAAATTATAAAAAATTATTTATAAAATATTGATCAATTAATCATACAATGAATGTAAAGCTTTTTCAGCAAAGTATTATTAATTTTATTTTCTTGTGCCATTTAGATTCTTTCATTTTCAATAATTTCATTATTTACTTCAATTTTATGATTAAAAGTATTGAATTTTCATAATCGGGCTTTTTTAAAAGAATGTTAAAGTCTTGTACTTACAGAAAATTTCTTCATCTAATTTAGTGATTAGAATTTTGTAGAAAATCAGGATACTCTTAAAAAAAAAAAAGAAAAAACAGAATGTTAACGAGATTATCTCAAAATTACAAATCATACTACTTTAACACCGCCGTAATCATTTTGCCATAATCATCGTTCACACGCTAACCGGGAACTAAGTAATCGTTTCTAACTATGTCCAATTGTTCAAATTTCCAACGGGATGTATGCAAATATCCAAACTATTAAATACACGAGGTCCATTAGCGAATAATTATTAAAAGCCGAAACACCATTCGATCGATAATTTGCCATTGAACAGCATTTACTGCCCAAAGTAAACAGAAAGAGTAAAGGCAACTTTGGGCTACTGACACATACACACTCGTGCATGCATACACAAGCGTCTCGCGTCAGGCGATTCAATTAAACGCGAAACACTAATTTTAGCTTGAGGAGACCGAAAATTACTTGCCGCCTCGCGACAGCCATTTTCAAGTGAATTTTAAGTGCGTTCTATATCAAAGATGAATAACTAAGCGAACGAATATACCGCTGATAACAGATTTGAAAAAAACCATTGAAGTGTCGTTAAAGTATAGATGCGTAGATGCTGAGACTATTTGAATTTTCAACGGCGTTTATGAATTTTTTAGAATAAGTGCGTGCACACTTGTGCTGCGATTTTTAGCGACGACGCGTCGCTCAATGGAACAGAGTAAATTTGATTTTAAAAGACTTTTTATGAAAAAATTCGCTTGCACTCGCTGCATTGAATTCTTGGATCGAGTAAAAGCGTTTGAAAGTTTTAATGTGGCTCGAAAATAGAACTAGCAGATACTTAGGAGTTTGGAATTTGTGTAGGAAATAGACAAATTTACTATTTTAATAACAGCTAGATAGAAAGAATAATCAGAGTGAAGGAAAGGTTTGAAATATGAGAGCTAGCAAGGAAGAGAGTAATTATTTTCGAATTAGCAAAGACAAGAATTGAGACAGATGTTAGACTTGAGAAATTTTTAAATCATCCTTGTACTGTCCTAAAATTTACACAGGTATATTTGCGAAGATTCAACATTTGATGATTTTAAATAAAAGCACTCAGGTTAAATTCGGATACCTTTTGTACATTCAAATAAAACCGTGTATGAAAGTAAAGTACAATATAAAATCGATTTTCCCAAAATTGTCATATTATATCTCAGTTTATGCGATATTCAATTCGAATCCCCTACAGTAGAATTCATTCAAATAAGCCAATTCTTTGAAAATCCTTATTTATAAATACTGAATAGCGTTTCATGATAAAGAAATTTTTTGTTACACAATTGCCAATTCGGGTCAAGAATATAAAAATGAAAAACTTTCTTCTTTCTTTTGTAAAACATAGTCCAAACGTTAAAGCTAATATAAAAAATTAGAAAACTCAAGAATCTTAAAGAATATAATAGATTAAATTACGTTTTAATCCATTTTCGTGATAGAAGAAAAGATTAATTTTCTGACTATAATTGTAAAGCTTAATGAAATTTATACAAAATCTGGTAAAAAAATTTAACAATAGTACATTTTACATTCCCAGCATGCGAAAGCTTGATTTTAAAAAATGTATAATAGTGAACATAAGCCCGTGAGTACAATCGCGACATCGTGCTTGCATATAATCGTATTTGACTCTATTGGTACGATAATTTCTCCAATCTCACTGTTCATAAAAAAAAACTTTCAATTCGTCTCGGTGTATTCATTAACTCGTGTTAAGACTTCTAAGGGACGTTTTCCTCGTTCAAAAATAAAAAAATTGAGTCAAGAGCTACCGTACGTGTTCCCAGTACATACGTTCTGTGATTGTGTGTATAATTTTGTAACCCGAATTTCAATTTGCGCGCCTCAATTGAAAATAGGTCATCAAAAAAACTGGCTTTCAGGGGAAAATTACTGCATTTATTGACAGTCGAACGAGTTTTGAGGATTAAATTTTCCGATTTTTGAGTAATGTATTTACGTTAAAAGATTTGAAGATTGATTGCTGTTTTGAAAATTAAAGTATGTGATTCAATTTTAAAAAATAATAAAAAAAAATAATTATTTTTGCTCGAGTGTTGATAGGGAAAACAAAAAATAAATAAAAATTAAATTATAGTAGACAATATTTTTAAAAGGACTTTTTTATCCAGTACGCTTTAAACCTTCTTTAAACAATCTTTTAAATACGTCCTCATAATTTGTAAATGTAAATTTTATTTATGTATTCTAAGAGAGGATCCAAAAGAATTAAATATACCGTCTTAAGAAATGCAAAGTAGATGATTGAATTGAATTTTTCTTCTTTTCTTTTTTCAGGGGAGAAAAATTTCTTTCGTCTCTATGTTATGTTTCTCATCCAATCGAAATTCAGAGTATACGTTTCTACAAAATATGATAATACCTGCAGAATATTTGCAATTTGAAAAAAAATGAAAAAGGCCTTTTTTTGTTTTTGAAATGTTAGTATGTGTTCCCACGTTTAAAGATCATAAAGATAATGTTTTAAGCTTGTATGCAAGTCGCTATGAAATAATAATTTCTTATAAGTAAAAAGAAAACAAATTGGTTTCGAACAAATTGATTAATACAAAGTAATGAACAAATATTATCGAGAATACTGGAATTTCAGATCTGAATTCTCTGTTTCTCAGATTTTTCCAGTTCATTAGCTTACTTTTTATAATTGTTTTATAGCTTAAATATTCACAAAATACTACCATTTGTTACTATAAATTTGATAATGAATTCATTTATTAATAAAGTATTTTTCTCGTCTACACAACACTCGAGCAGACTTTGCCGTAATTACTTTGTGCTTCTTTATTATAGTCGATTGAAATCCATTTTTGAAAAAGAATCATTTAAAAAAAAGAATGAATCAAATATTGGTCTTCGAACTTTTCTTAAAGATGCGTTATTAAGAGCAAAACTATTAAATACGAAAAGTTCATAATGTAAAAATTAATTTCCAAAAGCATCTTACAGCAAGTTTTACTAATTTATTCAAAGTATCCTTTAAAAATGAAACTAACAAAAATTAGTGTTAATACAAGTTTAAATACTGTCAGCTTAGTGGTCCTCCAGAATCATGTGCACGTGTTAAAATATAACAGAGCTACTTGCATTTTATCCTTTTACATGTAAAATCCGAATATTTTAATAATTTTCTGGTACACACCAACGCACAAAAATGTCTGATTTTTTAAAATAAAATTCCCTTACTTTCACTAACTTTTCAAGAAAAAAAAATAAAATAAGGTTCCCAGAAACTCCAAACCCAATAATACGCGGACCCCGCAGTAAAACCAATAAACAAGTACTGGAAATTTTTGGCAGCCACAGTCGTAAAGCGTCTGGCCACCCTAGTATTATACACTCTCTCAGGCCTCTGTGGTCACGTTCGCTCGATTCCCGTGACGATAGTTTCGCGTACTCTCCACGCCCGTGCGGAAAAAAAATCGCGCTCACCCGGCTTGATGAGCGTTTCCCGTTTGCGTTTTTTCCTTTTTTTTCGTTCTACGGTGTATTTATTTGTTTTACGGGACGTTCGCTCGATTGGTTTGAATTTCCATTGTTTCTGACAGGGACTAATAATTTTTTATTTGTGCCTTTTAAAAGGTCGCTAGTAAAAAGTAATCGTTATTGACGTGGCATTTCTCATTTAAATATAAATATTTTTAAACAAATTGAAACAGACATTTGCGGAAATTTCTCGTTAAATTATTGAGTAACGTTCAGCTACACTATTCGGGAATATTTTTCGTTAATATTTTTACTTTTCAAATTGAATAAAAACATTGGGAAAAAAGCTCGCGTTGCCAGCATCTTTGACTGACTTAATTGCAAATTTAAATAAACTCCAAACTCCATATTTATGAAGTTTTCCGTTTAAACTAATTTCTACAAGACAAGCAAAAAGCTCGAAATATTTGGACACGATATTCTCGCGACGATTAGAAGGCCAACAATGCGTCATAATGCTCCTCATTGTAAAGGCTACTTTGAATAATCCAAGACAGCCTTTCCAGTCTTCGAACCGATCAAAGTCAAACACAAAGCCCTAATTTAATTATACCTTTTGTGAAATTCAAATTGCCGAGGGAGACATTTGAATAAAAGCCCCGGCTCGAGATTTCCATCCTTAAGAAGCAGAAATAACCCATCACTTTGGAAAATACGCGCGGGAGTGGAAAAATTCAATCGACTCCGGACAATGGAAAAGGTCAATCGTTTCGCGCTTCCAAATAAGCCGACACTCTCGCCGTGTATTTACCGTTGCCTCTCTTTTTTTTGCATCCGCTCTTCAATTGGCGCGCGATTTGAATTTGCTAGGGACAACATCGAACGAGGAAAACTCCCGGTGATGTCGAGCGATCAGTACACGAATAAAAGAGAGAAAAGCGGCGAGCACAAAGCTGCAACGTTAGGCCGTGATAAAAAAGAAACAGGAGAGGGCGCGCGCTGTTTTCTTAAGCGAGAAAATATTCATGAAACTTTTAGCCGCCCGGCTTAGATGTACGGCGCGATCACGCGCGCGTCGGCTAGGCTCGTTTATTTTGCATTTTTCAGGGAAAATGTAAAGTGTAGTGCGCCAAGGTGTTGCGCGCTTTCGGTCCCCTATACGCGAGCTTAAACATTATGCGGCAAAATGTGAACACAGAGTGGGGTATGTAGGTGTATGGCGAGCTGTACAGTTATTGGCTTTCTTTTTACGTTCCTCTAATTATTTCTGGAAGCTGATGCAAGCTTTAAGCATTTTGCGTTTAAGTTTAGACTATCGATGAAGCGTCAGGGAACTATCTATGAATGCGAAGAGAAGGTAGAAGTAATTAAATTCCAATCGGTTTTCAAACATTAAAATTTTCATAAATCCTATACAAATAAAAGAGTAACTTAATCCTTTCTATATAAAGTATTTAACCAACAATTATCAGTCAGTTAAACTTTTTTACGCCTTCATTCTCCCGACGTGAAATTTAAAATAAAAAAAGGGTAAAGCGTAAAAAAAGAAGCTGTTCGAGCACCGAGACAAAGGGGCTCGTACGTTTTTTGCTCGGCGCACGTCAAAAGCATAAACTAAGGGCGAAATAGAGTGAAAATGAGGGACGACGTCGTGTGTTACGGTGCAGGAGCGAGCTTTAGCTTTTTGCGTGATCTGCGAGCGAACGAGTTTTGAGGGAGGCTCGATTGATTTTTCAGAGTGCGAAAAGAGTGCCAGCAATTGTAATCATTTGTCACAAATGATTGGAAACGGGGAGCGCGATTCGTCTGGGGGGAAAATAAACGAGCGAATGCTGAGAAAGAGTTGGAGTCGTGTTTTTCGCGCTTTGTCATTGCGATGCGTTTTTTCTAAAGGCGAATTCGGAAAATTCTTGAATTATTTTTTCTACGTGTGTATTAGAGGCGACGTGTGTGTCGATCTTGAATTGAATATTCGAAAGATAAATATTGTGTCAAATTAACGAGTAGATGTACAGTTAAGTTAATTACGAGACTTTTTTACGATTTTAAATGTTTTTCGAGTGTGTCTTTAATCCGTTATTGTTGTAAAATATAATAGAGATCGTAAGATAAATTAAATGTAATTTTAATTGAATCCTTGATTGATTTCAAAAATGCGCAATAATTAAGAGAGTAATTACTTCGAAGAAAATCGGTTTTGATGAAACGTTGCTAAAGTGGCAATGCGGTATTTACGTTTCGATTTGAGATAACGTTGAAACTTTATTAGATGCGTTTAAACTTCCCGAAAACCACGAGGGACCAATGACTGTAAAGCTTGACCCACGATCAGTTGCCCTAAAGAAGTTTCTCTGACGATAATACCTGTGCTTTTTGTGATAATTGCTTTAGTTCATTTTTCTTTTGTCTTTTCAAGGAATTAACGTTTTAATTGTAGGAAACGGATTAAAGATACTAAATTTAAATATAACTGTGGCCATATCTTTAATATTATACGCTTTTTTGTTAGAAATTAGTAAAACTTACAAATTGTACTAAATGCTCAGAAAATAAATGAGAAGTGGACTGATTTTTCTCTTCTGATTTTTATTCTTTATTCCTATAGAAAATAAAAAAATTGTATTCAAAGTAAAGTAAATAAATTAATCATAATTACTTGCGACAGCGCTTTCTATTTCAATTATTATTCTAGTATTTATTTCTGGTATATCTGAGCAAAATTAGCGATATTATATTTACAAGTATAACCAAGATCGGAGAATAAAATTGAATGTTCATAAATTAAAACTTTTTACATTACAGCGCTTATTAAAAACTTGAGTAGTTATCCAACACTGAACTGAAGCAGTTACCTTTAGAAACCACAGATACATTCACGAGCTTTCATCTGTAGTACTGGACCGCTACTAAATCAACCATTCACTCCCCCAAAATGCAAAATTTCATTACCCCACATTCAACGCCAACATTCAACCAGTAACGATCCAATACTACCGAAATATCGCTGAAAAAAAAAAAAATTCGCAGAGAGGCACTCGGCCGCGAACGTTTGCAAAAAGAAACAGAAAGAATCACACGGGCACTCAACTACATCTCGTACGTACGCACACAGAGACATCCGCTTTTGAGAGAAAGGGAAACGAGGCTCGAGAGGTTAAAAAAAAAGGCACTATTTTTTGCCGCCGGCGGAAACCCAATATTGTGCATTCCTGACTACATGTGGGTCGGATGATTTTGGCGGCTGGTCGGTTTTATCCGCGGACCGCGAGAACAAAAGGAAGAGCAGTTAAAAATAGAGAGAAGACGCGAGAGCTCACACACGAGCGCGCTCATCAATTACGGGACGAGCGACGAAGCAATTGCTCTCACTCTCGTCCCACATTTTTTTCTACTTTTATTCGTTGCCGTAGACAAGAGTCGGGAGGGAGAATTTATTCCTTTATTCCGTGGGCTCGATTTCATTTTTATCGTTCGCCGATTTGATCCCTTTTTGACGGACTAAGGCGGCGCGGCGTACGTTTACGTATATCCATTTAATACCGAGGCAGCATGCAAACAACCGCTTATTTACCGAGACATGAGTAATAGAAGTAATAATAAAAGAGATGAAGAAAAAATAATGTATTTTCAGATTTATCGTGTTCGAGTGGGCGCATTCGCTTCACTGGGGAGTTGTGTTTCGATAAGGACCAGGACAAAGTGAACATTGCGTATTGTGTTGCCAGCTGGATTTTTCGCTGTGTTGCGCGCACGCGAGTCCGGATTGCTATTGAGCAAAAATTAGCACAAGTGTTGCTCGCTTGTTTCAAGGATGCAATTATGTCGAATGAAAATTAATACAAACGTTGCAAAAGCCAATTAGCGTAATTAATTCAACGAGGGTATAACAAGCATGACTTTTCCGATGTGTAATTATGAAAGTGAGGATAGAATTAAAATATTATTGGCTGATGTGCAAAACAAAAAACGTGTGCGACAACTGTATTTTTAAAATGACTTGAAACAAAAGCTCGATTGCGCGCAACAATCGAAAAATTTAGGGGCTTCTACATGAATGTTCGATATAATCACTTTGTCAAGTATCAACACTATATTTTTTATAAACGAGAATTAAAAAAAAAATATGTATCTAACGAGACAGAAACGAGTGTCGAGTCAGAAAGGGATAAAAGTGGCGCAGACTCAGCGAGAGGAGGAAAATAATAAACAGCTTTTACCCGTGTATTGTGTGCAGAGGAAAGCTCATTACTGTATTTCAAGAAAAACAAAAAAATATAAGTGTTTTTTCATATAACGTATATAGTGCAAGCTTCGACCAATGCAATGTAATCTACTTTAAAAAAGCAGACGAGAAACAAAAATAAACGAGGTAAAATATAAAAGAAAAAAAATCTTAGGCGCGTTTAGCGGAGACCAGCTACGAGTCAAAATACATTAAAAACAGAAGTAAAAGTATCTAATAATAATTATTTAACTACGATTTGAGTGTGAAGGAGAAGCTTTGAGCTTGGGAAGGTGTTACTACATTACTATACGATAGAGTCATTACAATAAACTAGCAAGACGACGTATTTCCAAGGGAGAAAACTCTTTAAGTCCCCGAATCAATTTTGAATTAATCGTTCGTTAGGAAAAAATGGTGAGTGGATCAAGTAGCTTAATATAAACTTCCAGAACCTTTTAAAAAAGCTCTCGGAGCTCATTACGGAAAGGGACAGCGGTAAAAGAAAGTAAAAAGCCAGGGAGGGAGGGGAAGATAGAGAAGCGTCGGAACGACGGAAATTCCGCTGCCTTTTTCCTTTGTATTGTATATACGTTCACATCCACACACGCGTCTATATATACACACACTACCAATCTCCGTGCGCTCTGTCATTTTCGTCATCCCTTTTTCCCTCTCGGGGGAGACTTTTCGTCGATTCCTTATATATAAAATGTACGTACGTAACGTAAGCAGGGAGCGAGAGAGAAAAAAAAGTATAAATTGCGTTATCGCGCGAAAAAAGAGAGTGAGAAGAATGAACGTAAGGTAGAGGAAAGGTAGAGATGTTAAGAGAAAAAAAGGACGCCAAGAGACTATGAGAAAGACTCGGTTATTTCTCTTGCGTCGATGCGTTTATGCGAGCTCGGTGATACTTTGACAGATGTTGCTGTTTCTATGTTCATTCGTTTTTAATATGCGTATAAAAGAGAGTCCCGAGATGTGAGAATATGTATATTCTGATTGTTTTTTTTGTAACGTTTCCTACATTCAATTTACGACATTGTTTTCTTTTTACCGTGTTTACTGAGAGTCCATCGGAGACGAAAATGCTCGAGTTCGTTTGAGAGGTTTCGATGAAAAAGTTTGGAAAAAGAAGAAACGAAAGATTGTATTGTTTTTATAGTACGATGTAAATTTAACAAAAAAATTAAGCTCATAGCTTTTTCGGACTTAGATGGATTTCAAATGAAACTTGGTGTAAAATTGTGAATTATGTTCGCTTATTTTTGTACCTAAACTTGAATTATCGTTATTGTACATTCGACGCAATATACCATCCGAATCCTTATATGTTAACAAACCAATCAAAGAACAATAAAACCAATATATACCTATATCAAAAGGAACCAAATTTATAATGGTATCATTTTTCACCAAATTATATTCTTTTTAAAGCTCTCTGAGAATTTATCCGAGTCAATTGCCGATATTTTTGCATGACGATAGTGAGCGAATTAAACGAGAAAGTCAGCGAAATAATCAAACGACCTGCGCGCAGCCGTTAATTGTGTACTCAAAAGAAAAATCCAAATCCAGTAATAATTTGTTCAGTTTCGCATTGCGTATATATTAAAAAAACTCAAGGAAAAAAAGACACTGTATGTTTCTCGCGCTTGCGAAGCTAAGGTACTGGATGGATCACTGTATAACGAAGACAACAAGTGTAAAGGGCTGCGAGACGGAAATGTTGGAATCAATAAATGGTAATAACGAAAAATAAATCGAACTACGTTCATTTTGTCCTTAGCATGATTAGCCTCTTATTATATATCCATACAATGAGCTTGTTTGCACAACGTTCGGGAGCTGGCATTACCGGCTGAAGGCAATTATCGCTGAACAATCGGCGACGTCAATCCACGTCTTGTTTCAGATTGCCTGATCTGTTCGCGCATTCTATGGGCTATTGTTTAATTACGCAACTGCTTCGCTGCCGACGTCTTTGGTGGTTTGAATAGGGAAGGTTCGGTGACGATAATCTGATATTGATTATGGAGTGATTGATTTTTTTTACGTTTTAAAGTTTATGGATGTTTTAATTTTCTGTGGTAATAAAAGTTTGTTTTCGTTTTATTTGAATGTAATTGCTTGATATAAATTAAAGATTTAGATTAAAAGTGTTTAAGGTTCTCTCTCTTATATTTCAGGTCACAGAAAATCTACCTGGAGACAGTTTAATTAACAGTATAAAGATGTCATTAAATTTTCATTGCATTGCGTAAGTTTATTTTCAAGTAATGAGTTTTCGTTTGACTTGCGCGTACTGTTGAGAATTAAAGTACATATATTAAAACTAGTTATTTGCTAACTCACTGGGCCTATAAAATGTCAGAAGACATTGTTATTTTCATAATTTGGCACAACTGAAATATTTTCAGTTCTCTGGAGCGAAAAGTAAACTACTTTGAAGTATTGACCAAAACTGTTTATAAGTAAAAATAGGAAAAGCTTAGAAAATTTTAATTAAAATTTTTATTAAACTTTATATTTTTAATTTAGAAATTCCTAGATTTCTCTGAGTTAGCTTAAGACTTTTTAGTTTATTTATTATTTTCGTCATCTAAAATAAACTCACAGTAACAAATTTTTTTAATATAAATTATGATGAAATATCAGAAATGCTCTAAATATAATAACCCTAAGACTTGTCATTATATCTTGAAGGATAAGTAAAAGTAAATTAGATGATTTTTATTCATTTTGCGATGAGTGTAATAGAAAGGTGGGCATTGCAGAATCTTAAATTTTTAGATTCCACTATCGAATGGTTTATAAGACTTTTGTAAACTAGAATTAGAAATAATTTACAATAATCCTACGTATGAATATTCTGAAAACTTTTTTTGAAAAAGATAAATGTTTAAAATTTAATAATTCATAACATCTAAAACTTTAACAAACAAGCTAAAAATCGAGAATAAATAAATATTTTTTATATATTTGTACATTCTACTTTTAAGCTTAAGTATTTAATTTATTTAAAAAATTTATTAATTAATTTTTCTACTCCTATATTTGTTTACAAATATTTTATTAACAACATATTTCAAA
This sequence comes from Eupelmus urozonus, assembly GCA_900480035.1. NCBI lineage: Eukaryota > Metazoa > Arthropoda > Insecta > Hymenoptera > Eupelmidae > Eupelmus > Eupelmus urozonus. The sequence continues at coordinate 19,982 of UELX01001972.1, forward strand.
AATAATTTGATTTATTTCATAATTTCAAAAAACGATATTCACGTAAACATTTACAGCATTCTGACAAAATACCCTCCGATTAATAACACGTCACCTCCGCGCAACGTCCGAAAAATTTATTTAAAAACAATAAAAGCCCGCCAATATCCCAAAATAGATCTGCCATTCACCCAAAAATTAATAAATCTTCCAACAAAAAACAATCCGTCCCAGCGCCCAACCCTTCCAACACTTTGAAAAAATAAATTCCGCGCGCGCGCAACCCATCAGAAAGAAAACCACAGCGTAATCAGTTCGGCGGCCATCCAAAATTCGCGCCCGAGCATTTGACAGCACAACAGCGCGCGCATCGCTGAATCAGCCCCCGGGATATTTCCGGTAAATTTCTATATCGGCTCGTAAAATTCAAAGCCGCATCGGGGAGCAAAAGTCTCGCTTTCCGGCCAATTTCGCATATGTATCGACGTGATGGATATTTTTTGTTGCCGCTCGCTTTTTGACAGCCCGGGCGTGTTTTAATAACCTCGTGTATAGTATATATATAGGTGCAATGTAGAGATGGAGTATTTATAAATTTATGCGGAAAATTTACACCGAATGCCAGACGCGTGTCAGAGAAGCTTGGGACGCTCAATTTGTACGAGCTAACCCTTTTAATCTCGCGTGCGAAGCTGGATAGAGCTGGTATTTAAGTAGGCTTATCTAGCCGATAGACAAAGTTGAGTTAAGTCCGGAGATTTAACGACCGGTGTGACGGTTTAGTTAATTGAGGTCGGAATTAGATATAGAGAAAAAGTTTATTAATAAAAGGTAATGTAGGATTGTTTTAAATTTATCTGTGTCATCATGACAAAACTCCAAGAAACACAAAAACATGAAAAAAAAACGATAAAAAGCATAAATCCGGCTACAGCATTATAAAAAAAAACAAAAGGCAAAACGTAACACCACATTTCATTATCGCAACCTTGATTATCAAAGCAACAAAGAAAAAAACCATCACATAAAAAAGCAACTCTCACACCTCGAGCCGTAAACAAACCGTTTCGTCCGAGCGACAAGGCCACAGTCAGTCGCATCCGTAAGAAGTAGCCCGGCTCTGAATAATTGAAAAGACAACGGCGCCCAGAGTGGAAATAAAAGCTCAAATCTTTGCTCGGTCTCTCGTGCAGCCTCGGCGTCACACTGGACAAGGAAAATGCGTCGCCGGGCGAAAGTAAGTTATCGTCGCCTGCACGACGAGTCGCTTATCTAAATAGTTCATTCTCGACGGCCAAGGGTTTTGCGGCCTTGAGCTGCGATAAAACGAATTGTGGAAGGGCTGACGGCCGAGTGTGGCTGGTGTATATTTCACGCGCAATATCATGCAGAATTTAATCAAGAGCTGAATTTTGCATTAACTGGGTGAAAAAGGATGAAGTGGTTTTGCGCGCAGTTAAGGCGCTGCGTAAAAAAGCTGCGGACTGCTCTGCATGCGGCTTATCGCTGAAGGATGATTTGGAGCTGCCTGGGTGGTTAGGTGTGAGTGTGCGGAGTTAAAATCATGTTGTGATTGTTATTTTTTATGATTTGGATTCAGATGTAGTGTGGTAAAATTATTTTTAATATTTCTATCATTTCGATTGATATGGAAGCATACTATGCTTTAATGTTATACCTAAAAACTTGATAAATACATATTTAATATTTTGATAAATTAAAAACATAAAAATTCGTATAGACATAAAATTGTAGAGTCCTAAACAAAACTAAGAGAAAAAAAATGGCGATTGCGGCTTAAAATCAACTTTTCCAATAAAACGCTCCCGTCAAGTAGAAAAAGCCAAATACGGACAGACACGCACTCGAACCCACCTCCACTATCCCACACATAAAATCGAATAAACCAAATCAATCCGCAGCCTTCCAATCCCGCACCATTAATTGAAAAGCGTCCTTCGCCATGAAACTCATTAACCAATCATCCGCAAGAAATACTCCAAAGCAAGCTCTCCTGAAATAATCATCCCCCCAAGAATCTCTCTCCAAGGACTTTTACGGGCGCGCCACCTTAATTGCGTCCCGATCCAAACGCGCGCGGGGCATCCAATAAAATTGAAATACATTTCCCTCTGCAATCGCTCTTCGCTCGTCTCTCGCGGAGAGAGAGAGAGAGAGAGAGCCTCTCCGCGCGTGCATCATTCATGAGGGCTTCACCTAAATCAAAATACTCTCGTACGGAACTCTTTGGCCGGCTTTTCGCGTGACGAGCGCTACGGGAAATCGAAGAAAAGATAAATAGAGAGCTGGAGAGGAGGCCGCGAAATGGAGACGGATATGTTGGCCGGGGAGGGAAAAGCAGCGCGGGGATAACTCGCTGAAAAATACTGCGATGCTCGCTCGTTTGATCGGGGCTGTAGATCAGCCCCGAGAGCTTTCTCAGTTTCTATAAATTATGAAAGATTATGGAGGAAGATTCATTTGAGGTCGGCATCACGTGACCCGCTGCAAGCGGGATTTATGGCCGGCGATTGCGGAATTAAACAATATCGTGGCTCTTGGATGCGAGTTGTATCATTCGCGGTGATTTATTTTAGCATTGTTGAAAGTTGCAGGGTTGTTTAAAGTTGATTGCTGGTCTGGGTTGTTGGGTTTAGTATCTATTCTAATGTTCTTGGAAACAATTTTATCTGATGTGAAAGCGCTGATACTAATGATGTATGCTCGCGACGTTAGTTTATTAATCAGGTCAACTGAATATTAATATGGCTGTAATGTGCCGGGAAGCAAATAATCCATTAACATATTTTAACGCTACGAGCGACATGTGATAAGTTTATAGTGCGCATTTGGAGGCGCGAGGTGTAATCGAAGTTACGTGCCGAGTGAGCTGGATGGCGATCGATCCGTTTGTGTGTTCCTCGAGTCGGTTTGAAAACAGTGGAGTATTAAATTGTCTGTAAGAATGAAATTTTTATTTTGGTCGATTAACTCTTATTTGTACTTTCGTGCTTTACGCGACAGTCTGTCAAAACTGAAATTTACGGATAAAATTAACCAAAGTCAAATTTATGAATTAACTTGTAAAATTTAAACATAATAGTTTAAATATAATACATTTTTCATTATTGCCTTTTATAAAAGATTTTAAAACATTTTTTCTAAAGTACTTATTGTACAATTATTCACACTAGAAATTATTTTAGGTTCTTGTGTAGTTCGACTTTAGTGTAGTGAATTTTCTTATACACGAACCGCAAATTTTAAATTATCATTGAACAAATTTCTCTTTTATACACATTTTATAAACTATTTTTAGCCTCGTGGAACTCATCCTAACTCATTCTATTTCCCAACGTTTAAGTCCACAACAAATTAAAATCGCTAACATCTGACAGACGCTAATCACCAATTCAACAACCAGCCAACAACGAAATAACCGCCCAATAAACACATCATCAAATTCAACATTTCAATTAACAATCCACGTCACTAGCAGAGCATCCAGCTTGAAAACACCCCCCGTTAAAATTGGGCGCGTCGAGCAAAGGCCCAGATATCAAGAAACGGTCAGAAATAATTCAGCAGCGAGAAAAGAAGACAGAGACTGACGCGAGCCGGAAATACGGGGAGATAAAGCAAAAGCGAATTAAGAGTGTATATATCTATATAGGCGAAGGGTAGCTCAGAAATCGGCCTCGCACGCGTGTCCGGCACTTGATAAAGGTACACACGCACGCGCGCGTATTCGCATCCGTCCTGGAATCCGACGGGAGCGCGTGCGGTGCTGTCGCTTCCGTGAAGATTTCATTCTTTTTCCTTTTTTTTTTTTGCTGGGGATGAAGCTTTTCATTTTTCTGCGAATAGTGATTTTTTGAGATCCGGATTTATCTGAGGAACTCGTGGCTTGGAAATCGAGCTAGACGCGGCTTCGTTGCTTTTGAATGGTTCTTTGTTCTGATTAAGTATTTTGGACTAAAGAATGTTGGTTAAGAAGTTAGAATTAATGTTTTAAAAGATAATTTTTCAGGAATATGAGTAAAGCTATTTTGAACGTTGTGAAGAAAAAAATTGTTATAGTCTCTGGATAAGTCGACTTTATTATTATCGATGAATTTAAATAAATTTATTGTTTTATTTAAGATTGATTCTATTTTACGAAAATTAAGAAGTTCATCCAAGAGAAGAATTATTATACTTATTAATTACACCTTAGCAAAATTTACTCATGAGTATATATTAAAAAGTAATTTATCAATTTTTTTAACAAAACGTTGAAAAATATAAGCAATTGTTCTCCTCTAACCAAGCAAGAGTTACTTTCAGATCACAGATCTTAATGAAACTTTGGGATATCAAAAAAGGAGGTAGGTATCAAAAAAGGAGAAAAGCCGCAGTAATACGGTCTAAAGCTTTAGAAAACTCAAGTTACGAGCTATTATAGTCTTATTTTAGAGAAAAGGTAATAAAGGGTGTCTTCTTGCAATGTGAATAATTTAGTCTAGAAATCTCCTAAATAAATTTTCAATAACTAAAACCAAAGTAGAGAGCAAGCTTTAATTTGCAGCTTTCACAATTACAAATTAATAATTGGAACTAAAGTTATGTGTGTTTAAATTTGAGCAACGAAAATACACTTGTTAATTATAAAATTATTTACGATGGAATTCATATGATTTTCGGTACATGTATGCTGCTCGACTTTAAACAATCATAACTTTGCTTGTAATTATTATTTCGTGATTCTGAAAACGGCAAATTAAAATTTGCTTTCTCTACTTTGACTGTAGTAATTGAAAATTTATTTAGGACATTTCTAGACTTAATTATTCATATTTCACGGAACACTTTTTCACATTTTCTTTAAAATAAGCTAATAGTACGTAACTTGAGTTTTCTAAAATGTTAGACCGTATCACTGCGGCTTTGTTCATTTTTTTATACCTGCAAATATATCGCAAAGTACTTATCATTAAGATCTGTATCCGAGAGCTGAAATACTCTCCTCTAAGATAATTATTTCCTTCCAACGATCATCTTCAAACAACTATTCTAATTTACCTTTATAACATAATAACACAGAATTTCCACCAATCACACTGAACAAAAGTCATATCTACTTCATTTTAGCGTTAGATACAATCGAATCCCACCAACTCATCGCTAAACGTTGCACACCATTAGGGGTAATCTAGATTAACTGCGATCTATTTCAATTCTAAGCACCGCCTGTCAAGCCCAACTATCAAACGTTTCAAACGTTTATGGAATAACGTAAAAGACCATCACGCGGCAATTACACATCCAAAACATTCACCTTTCCACATCAACGTCCAAAATACATATAGAATAACCATCAATTTTCCCAGGTGCAGACAGTAACGATATAGCTTCATCGTTCCCCATAAACTCACGAAACAAAACCATACTCTCGCCATCATGCGCGAAAGCGTTTTATTTGCTCACCGTACACACAGCGTCGAAATTAAATTATTTACCAAAGACCTGCATGGCACAAGGGCTCAGGTACGCGCGCATTTATGCATATACAGAAGCGCGCCCGGGCTCTTCTATATTGGCAAATAATGCAAACACGGCATTATTAATGAGATTCTCATGGATTTTCGGTGAAACAAAGCGAGCATCTCTCATTCATAAGGTGATCGCCGAGCAAATAAAACAAGCCCGATATTTCATGCGCGAAGTGCCTGCAGCCGACTGGCGCGCTTCTTATTATTTGCTCGTAATTAATTAAATGCACACATCTGTTTGCTCCCCGCGCTCGCCGGTAATTATTTATACCCCGAGCGCGACGCTGTATCCGAGCATCTGTAAATACAACGTTTCGTATAAATTAAAATAAACCGACTGGAGTCTCGAATTTATTCGAGTAAATTGATCGGCTTTAAAGCGTTTAGTAGCCGGCCCGATCGAATTATAATATGAAATCGAACGCGCCGGCACATCGCGGCCCTATACGCTTGAGCGGGCAAGATCAATTCACCGTTAAAATTCACGCTCACAAGGCCGTTATCGTGTGACTGGCGCAAAACTCGCGGCCGATAATTATAGCTGGCAGCGGCCTGATAATTTTGCCTGCGGGTCGAGCGAGCCGATTGCTTGGGATGGTTTGGCTTTGTGGACGGAGAATGAAAATTCTGCGTAGATGGCTGCAAGGTGAATGAGGGATCGATGAAAGGGTGACAGATTTTCTGGCTGGTGTGTTTTAGGATGGGTATTTTTTGGTGGAGGTGAAATAGGGATGAAAGTTGCCTTAAGTAATAGAATTCTTATTGATAGAAAAATTTCTGGAATTAATGAATAAGTAACAAGAATCCAAATTTATAAAGCGGTAGTACCAACTTCCTGAATAATGACGGGAAAGATACCGTATATCCACATATAAAATTTAATTTATAATAAACTTAAAAGTAGAGTTTTAATGAACCGTTTTTAAATAGAAATTAATAAGATACTTGCATAGCACTTTTTGTTATTAAAGAAAAAGAAATTTAAAATAGAAAATATTGCATTGTTAAGGTTATCTTTAACGAGCAAAATGAATGTGAAATTATTTATTGATTGTAATGCAGAGGCTTCAACAGATTTAATTACCGTTCTTATCAAGACTTAATTAAAATGTTTGGAGAGTAGAGCATTGTATTCTTCAAAAAAGAAGACTAAGCTTCCTTTTTTTTTACTAATGATAATGTTTTCTCTAATTTTTTAAAGATTAAAAACCAAACTTGTTTCAGAATTACTACAATATATCTCGACGTGATGGTTAAAAAGAGCATGGATACTAGGTGAAAAATATACGTAAAAAAAGAATATAGCGCAACTAGAGAGGAAAATTGAATACTTCCCCCTTGTTACACATTGTAACAAGAGCATTTACAGGTCATTTTTTTCTGCATGAAAAAGGAATGGAAAATTGAGGGCCTTACAGTGTATATTCAATTTTCTAAATTTTGAAATGGTTTTAATACCGCGAAATATTTTCCAAATAATTTAAAATATTTTTTAATTATTTAATCTTTTCTTTTAATTTTCAAAATTTTTTTTAATTTTTGACTGGTTTTAAGTAGCGGGAGAAAATAGTTCATTTTCCATTAGTTTTTCACGCATTAAAAAAAAAATTTTTCTGTAATGGTTATAAAAATAGGAAATAGAGTGGACAAAAGTAGCAGGTGGAAGGACATTGGTGAACAAATAAGCGGAAGTTTAGTCTAATAAAGTCGATTGCTAGAGGAGGATCGTTTAGGTCAATAGGTTTAATACGGATAATGGTTATTATTTCAAAATTGGTTACTTATGAACTTAAAAAAAACGAAAATTGTTATTTAAAATGACTTAATTAACTATACTATATATTACTATGTTTATGAATTAACTATGACTATGATATGTTTGATCATTATTTTAATGTTTAATGTGATATCTAACCAAATAAACTACAAAAACATTCTTGTGAAAAAATAAAAAAAATTAAGCTGATTTTTCATACCATTTTTTCACTCCATATGAGCGAATGATCATCGTGAAAGTCGGAAGTCCCTCTGATTGCCTGACACTTTTTCGCTACTCTATCCAGTTCTATATACATACATACTTTCCACGCCATGTGTTTTCAGCTCGAGTGAATCCTCGACCTGTATGTCTTTATCTATCTACGATGTCTGACCATAGCACGCCCTTTTCCACTTATCCACTTACATATTTTTCACCATACTATAATTTAAGAAATTTAACGTTTATGTCCAGTGAATAAATATTGTGATGAAGAGATTTAATTTAAATAAATAAGAAAAATTGAATTTAATGAAATAATGTTAATTTATTTATTAAATGTATAAAATAAAATAAAGGTCAGAGTTGTAAAAATATTACAAATAAAAATTATATTGAATATGGCTCTGAATTGTTCACTATAATCCTCTCATGAAAGCAAAATATTCAGAAAAAATAAATATTTAAACTAAAACTTATTTGACGTGTTTGGGATAATATTGATCATTTTTTTGAATATTTGAATAATCAAAACAAATTGTCTGAATAATTTTTCAGTTGCTTTATTTCAATTTAAAAAGCATGAATAATACTAACCTTAGCAAAAATAGGAGTAAATAGTGATGTAATGATAAAATAGTGACGGAAATTACCTGAAAAAGATGAAAAAAAATTATAAAAAAAAATACTTTTTTCAGGCACTATTATTTCTTTCAAATAACCCCTCTAACTTAAAAATATGCCTAAAGGCGTCTATGTCTCATAAAAAACTTTCTATTGCCATTATGAAAAAATGACGGCAACATATGACAGGCAAAATGTTAATGCCAGGCGAATATGGAGATTTCGGTATTTACCTCCCACCTCCCTTTTCATACGTATTATATTAAGGATAAATTTAAATTTGATATTATACTATGATCTGAAATTAGCTCTACTATAATACAAATTTCAATTTGCCAATACAATAATTTTACATAAAAATTAATAATTATATTAAAATAAATCTGAAAAAGACAATAATAAATTAAGAGAATAAAAGGTCAAGAATTACGTACGATTTTCTGAGATCTTTTATTCGTCAGGTTTAAACATACAAAAGGTTACGCAATGCGAAGTGAATGCGATCCAATAACGTTAAACGCATTTAAATTAATCGTCTTCTGTTACTTCGATTACAATGAGTAGTAGCGTGTGTCTTTTTTCCTCGCCTCGCACAAGAGTCGTCCAATAATGCGCGCGACACTATGCATACAGTCGCAACGGAAAGAAGAAGGACCAAAATAAAAACTCGCATATCCAGATAGTGAAGCACGGAAGAGTACACAATGGTTTAATCGATTAATTACGAGAGTACACACGGCAATAAAAACAAGAGAGACAAAACTCAACTTAAACAGAAAAAAGCCGAGCTTCGTTATAATTTTCCCTGAATCCCTGCTTCCACGAAACGTTGCGAGCTCCTCGATTTTCCTCGCGGAGGAAGAGAGGAAAGAGGAACGTTCTGGCGTAACATTTTTTTTTAATCTCGCTCTCTTCCTCCCACGGAGCAGCAATGAGCTCGTTATATGTACACCGTACCCGTCTGGATTCAACGAGCCAACCGCTAGGGAATCCAAAGTACCGTCGCATTTTCCGCCTTGATGACTATCATATATTTTATTAAAATTGTTATTAATAAATAATAATGAATACTGTCGAAAAAAAAAGCGAGAACCTCTTATACTGTACAATGTGTATCGAAGTCACTAAATATTACGATAATTTTTATAATAAAGTTTTACAGTATTTGAGATATGAGTATATAATAACAATTTTAAATTATATGTCTACATCTTTGAAGGAATAAAATGTGTTGGTACTTTCAATTCTCACAAACAGGAGCTGTCCTATGCAATTTTTGCATTAATGGAATAAGCATTTCTACATACAAGATAGAGTCGGGGCTTCGTACAACAGTTATTTCAATTGAAGATTCTAAAAAGCATTATAGTGATTTAAATTGTGTGTTACTTTAACAATGTTCAATTGTTTTCATTCTAAATATTTGACTGAAAGCAGTAGACACTCTATAAAAATAAATATTCTTAAGATGTTTTTTAAGAAAATGAGAAAATCTTTTTCCATAAGAGGAAATACACAAAACTAAGCAACTTTAAAATAAATATTTTCAAACATATAATAATTGTAAAGATAATTTCATTTACATTTTTATGTAGGAAACAATAGTTGATATTTAAAGAATTTTTCAGAATGAAAAATACAACTATAAATATATTATTTTTTTAAAGTATCACTGCTGTTTTATCTTATAAGCTAAATGTAAAAGCTTTTTAAAACCTAGTAGAGCAGTAAAAGTAGTGATTATTTACGAAGCGTCGACTCTTCATGCAAAAAATTCTATTTAATGTTGAATTTTATCGAATTGAGGGCAGTTAAATGTAAAAAGTTTACACAGAATGTAGAGCTCGCGTGCAATAAAAGAATCACAATAAAAAAAACATTGACCAAATTGTATCGCTATTTCGCAATCTTCTCTGTAAGCTTTTCCAACGCCTATACATTACATAAATAGTTATAAATACGCTTGACTGCAGAAATTTGTGCGATGCTCAAACGAAATGAACACAAGTAGAAAATTAAAAAATCGTCTCCTGTTAATGATTAAAACACACAAAAGACGATGTTCTATCTTCTACTTTGCTCTTTCTAGAATTTTGTTTTTATTTTGAATTTCAGCGCTCTTAAAGTTTTGTTCGTTTATGTACATATTTTTCTAACATTTAATTTTCATTCTTGTAAGAAAATTTTTCTAATCTACGATTATGTTGCATGTGGACATTATTTAATTAAAATTTATGAGATTTAAGCTGTATTATTAGTAAATATTCTTATTTCTACAATTTAGTTTAATTATAATATCATTCAATTAGTATAAAATGTAAATAAATAATAAAAAAAATTGTATATTGTTAAATAAACAATTACACGAAATTCGCATGGTAAAATTTTGTATAATTGAAATATAAGAATCAAACTATACGTTTCAATGAATAAAAAAAAATTGTAAAATTTAAAAAGTAAGAATGTAACGATAAAAAACGATATTAACTTTAAGCGCGCTCATAATTTGCGTACCGTGTATTCTTTCCGTTACGAAAGACTTAATCGAAGATTTTATGTATAGAAGATTATAAACCTGAAACTACAGAGGTATTATTTGCTTCATTGTACACTGTTGTGTCATATTTGTACATGTCTACAGCGCTTTTCTTTCCACCCATAGAGCTTTCCGTCGATCATTAACCAAAAACTTTGCTATTTTTATGGATTTAAAACAATAAAAGTATAAAATAATAATCAATGAAAATTGTCACTTTTACTTTAGAAGAAAAATGTACAAGTTTAAGGTTTTACTTTTAGATACAAGACGTAAACAATTTCTTACAAAACAAAATACTCGCCAGAATAACAATATGATTTTTTTTTATTCAAATAATAAATAAATTACTGACAAATAAAAAGTTTTAACACTTTCGTTAATATGCCATGTTTTGTTAGCAGAAATTCTGAACAAATACAAATTCTGCAACAATTCGTACATAACTTTACATTTATTTAAATAATATCTATCTCATAGAATAATAACGTATCACGAATGCCATGTGTATAGTCGGTAGAAAAAATCTTTAAATCAAAAATATAATTGATTTTAATGTAAAATCATTTCAGTGTTTACATAACATTATACATTTCGATAATTGCCACCTTTTATTTTCCCTACTTTCTTTGCCGCTAGGAGAGAAAGTTGAAGTTTACACACTACAACAGTATAATATATTTACAATTCTGATGTGAAAAAACGCAGATGTTTTGTGGGCCCTATTTAGTTTAAAACTTCCTTAACATTGTAATTATTTCTTGCATTATGCACTTGTCTTTATAATTTAATTTCTATTATTAGTTACCTTTTCAGGCATGCTCCGGATATGTACAGATTTTGTTTCGAAACTGTAAAAAATTTAGGAGCACGAAATATTATAGATAAAAAGAGATCAACGCGAGTCGAATTAAAAAAAAGGGTGCGTATAGGGCGAAACATTCAAAAGGCTATGGAGAAGCAATTTTACTGCACAATGTAAAGTCTCTTTTGCTATTGACAGACGCTTTGAATTTAAATGAAAAAATCAAATGATTTCTAAACAGAATATGACGTACATTATTCAATTGATTGAAACATCCAAATTTTACCGTGAAGTCAAAATAAAAAAGAAACTGTAACGTTGACCAATTGACACAAATTTATGATAATAAAATAGATCACCTCACGACTGAAGTAAAAATAAATTATTAAACCATGCCCTTACGAGCTCCGCGAACAAAACAGCGAGACAAAGTGCCTCAACAGAACGTATACCCTTAAACTGGCAAACATTGAATTGCCGGCGCATAATCGAAGCACTTCGAGCAGTGCCATGGCTATATAGAATTGGGCTAATGTATATTGGCTTATCTATTTATTCTTTTAGCTATAATTTTACGCCGTTAGGACGCGAACGCCCAACACGTCGATTCCAGAAGATGCATGCACATGCACACACATGTGTCGGACGTTGTTCATTAATTCGGAGATAAATTTCCTCTCTGTTTGTCCATGCGTCGCTCTTTATATGATTCAGATTTTAAATTTGATAATTATCTAAGATAAGCTAAGATTTACTCTACAATTATTATTATAAAAAATTGCAGAAAACTTTTATAATCATTAACTAAAATTTTTGTATTTAATTACAATTTTTAAATTATAACATGCGTAACATTTAAGTATTTTAATAAAATTATATAAATAAATATTAAAAAAAATTAGAAGCACATAATTATAATCTGTCAATTGATATCTAAATCTAGTCATATTTATTTAACAATTCTCTACTTAATGTAAATATGATATTAATAAAATATTTTTTATCTACCTTTGGTAATAAAGGATTTTGTGGAATTTTAAATATTTTTTTTTAATTTATTTTGATTGTATTATAATAAAAAAAAGACGTTATAAGTAATTTATAAAGATTACTTCCATTCTAATAACCGATTTATTTTATATGATTATTTAGCAAAATGTTCATAAATTATTTTTTTAAAACATAATTATATGTGTATCAATATTTTACAATCTAAGTTTCATATTAATTGTAAGAAGATCTCTTATAAAAGCAATACACAAACAAACAAGAAGGAGACATTCTCTCCAAAGAAAATGAAAACGCCGAACAATGGAAAATCAACGGGCCTTCGACCTTATATTACGCACTATGAATGAACACTGGCTTTCGAATACAAAAGAAAAAGAGAAATAGAGAGGGGGGAGCCTGTGTGAGTGTGTGATAATACACCGTATGTCTTCAATATCATCGCTTGTATCACCGAAACTTCAAAAGATTCGATATATTCACGATCCTTCTTTAACTTCCAGCTTTATTTTGCGAGAAAAAATTATTGTCTCGTTAAAAATGTCAATGAACTCAATGTGTGGTGGATATTTAAGAATGCTATTTATCTTATTTTTCCTCGCTATAAAAGTTTTATTTCCTCTGACTTGTTTGACGGCCTCAAATTTGTTTATAATGACCTTCTTATTTTGCGATATTACACAGTGACGAGTGCAATACCGGCTCGAAAGTTTTATCACAAAATAATTTTCACGTGCTTGTGAACAACGGTTGCCTTTGAAGCTTACTTAGTTTTTGTTTTATCCTAAAAAAGACTCTAGTCTCTCTCGCTCACATCTTTCGATCGCTCACATACGTATTATTAATAGTAACATGCCTACGAGGTGAATAAAAAAAGGCTCTTTTTCATATAAAAATATTTCGCTCTTTCCACGTATTTCCGATTTTTTAAACTCTCGAGCCGAAATCGCACTTGCCGATAGGTTACAGTATCGAATATATTTTATACATATCGAAAAACATAATAAAATATCACTTAACGATTACATTTCGCTTACTTGCTTTGCAATTACTGACCTTCTTTTCAAGTATATTGCCAATAAGCGTAATTTTGCTCGACACTTAATTACAAATGAAAACACCCCATTACACTTTATGATTATCATTTATTGTTTACCACTCTTCATAGTTATCATAATTGTTACCAACTCATTTTTTTATTTTTTATTATAGAAAAGGTTCTTTTATTACTTTCTGTATTTCTCCTTTTATTCTTTTCTGTCTAGTCCAAGCTTCAGCGCAAAGGAAGTTTTCATTTTCACTCTTTATTTTGTTACTATTTTGATATTCAATACAGACGTGTGTACACGAGACTGACTGATATTTTCTTTATTGGGTTTTTATATTAAGATTGTAATTTTTTTTTTTTAACATAAGCACTCAAAAAATATTAGGTTTATGAAATCTTAATGAAAAAAATAAAATTAAATTTTCTGTCACTCGTGGATTGTGAATTACTTGCTCCTTCAAAGTACGTGCATAAGTGCGAGTGACAATTTTTATATTCTATTATATGTGTAGTATACAGTACAAGCTTTTGCGTTCGAGAAAAGCAATTATTATTTTTTTTTATGTTGATAAAAAAAATTTTGTTTTCTTAATCTTTTTTAAGATATGTAAAAAGTTAAATATTAAGAATTTAACGTCATTAATAATAAGAGTAGATTGTTACTGGAAGTAAAGCGAGAAAAATATTTTTTTTTTAATGTTTAAGTTTAAGAATTGTTATAAATTAACATAAGTGACAAGCAAAAATATTTTGCCATTTTATTTTGAAAATTCATAGAATTCATGTTTAATATTTGAAACATTGAATCAAATTGATAATTTAAATGCATAAAATTTTTACAAAGACATAAAAATATATTTTTCTACGGATCGTAATTTTCAAAAGCATATTGTAATCAATCGTCATAGCTTTTAAGAAAAAATTCTAAAATTTCAATTTTTGAAAAAAAAAACAAAATTATTGACAAATGTTAGTAGTGAATAAAACATGGATATAAGTAACTTTATGGTTTAAAATAATAGTTTTTTTTTGTTTTCAAATGTAGTTTAGGCTATATGAATAATATATCTTACACGTTTAATATACTATTAATTATAATTATTCTTACAATGCTACTTTTGAAAATTATATGAATTATTAATTAGTAATTTGTAAATTACAGTAAACTTTTTAATGCATTACGAATTCTTTCAAAATACTAAATATTAGACTGCATTTTACATACTGCAGCCCTATTAAAATATGATTGAGTTTACCATATTTTATTCTACACCAAAACACAAAAACTTTCACTATACATACACACGAATACCTAAGATTTTCAGAGTGCACATGTCCATTTTTATTAAAATCCAGCAGCCGATCGAGACACAAAGAACAATCATGGCATATCTACTATGACACTTAGAACTTGAACTTCATAATGTACGCATTTTTGTTATTATACTCTCCTAGTCATACGCATTATGCATTTTTTTTTTTTTTTTTTCTTAATCATCATCGTTCTCATCATCGGTACGAAAAGCCATTATCCCGCTTGTGAACGGACAGTACCGAACACGTCGGTTTTTCGACGCGTTCACCTCATCCGCTCCTCTATCTTACGACCTACGTCGTTATCTCGTCCTTTTTTTTCATTTTTTTTTTCCTCATGACAGGATTTAAAGCGTACCCGCAGTTATTTTTTGTCGTTATTTATCCTTTTTAAATTTTTTTTGGCGCCCCCACGCCTATTAATCTCTTAGCGGATCCTTGCAGACGGGGAGCTTTTACTTCGGTACAGCCCAAAAATCCAAACCTCTTTTTTTTAGTACCTCACTCGGCGGTCGCACGCTCGCGGCCTCACCCCTTTACCAGGGTCACGCCGCCGTCGTGTAGAGAGTGACACTGGCGATATGCTCGTTGGCCATCACCTCGACTATCGCGTCGCGTATACCGTAGCAGAAGGTACAACCGAAGGGGTTCGTCGTATTGGTGGAGGAGGCACGATTCAGGACCACTGGACGAGGACTGGCTTTTAGCTGCTTGCTCACTCGGTCCCACTTCGTGTAGGCAGTTATCTGAACGAAAAAGTTTTATTATTTATTTTTATTTGAGGCAGTCTTGATAGCTTAAAATAAGGTTTATAGAAAATAGTATTTATATTATTCTTGAAATAAAAGCAGTAATTCAGCAAAATTATCATTCAAAATCTATTTTAATTTTGCAAGAAAAAAGATTTTAAAGCTTTAAATAAAAGAATGTTTCTACATAACACTTCGTAAAAATATTAATATAAATAATACGTAGTTACATGAGTTTGATTATTACAGATTAAAAAATGTTTTCACTTATCTGTAATTAAACATAATAACACAAAAAAGTAATATAATGTATATTTTATTGAATATAATAGATTTATATTCATTAATCTATTAATTTTTAAAATAAACAACCAAATTTACTTGACATACTTATTTTATAAGCAGACATACTAACGTAATGAATTTATTATTTGGAGATGAGGAGAAAAACTTTTTCCTTTTTTGATCTTTGCGAACAATGGTAGTATTTTTATTTTTACAATTTTAAATTGTCAACGTT